>JARPRK010171869.1:0-10752 GCA_031763565.1 Amazona festiva | reverse complement strand
CCAGGACTTTCTGTATATTCTCCAGGGCCCAAATATACTCTTGGCCTAGAACAGAAGGCCCTGCTTCTTTCAGGGTTAAGACCAAGCACCTGTACAACCACCCCAGTGCTCCCATCTGAGCCACAAGCTGAAGTTTCTCTTCCATGTAGGCAGCTGGGAAGGGTTATTGACCTCTTTGATATGGACTCGGGATACAGCCAGAGTCGGCATTAACAGAGGAAAATTCACATTAGTGTTTTGTCTGAGAACAGGAAAGTCAAATATAGTTTCTGACTTGTTACTGAAGTGCATTTCTCTGCTCTTAGGTCTTTCAGGCTCTAGCACCCAGGTAGACTGATGGAGGCACACTCAGTGAGTTCCCAAGATCATGGGCAGGCAGAGACGTCATCCTCCCCATCCTGCTAACTGCTGAGAAACTAAAAACGACCAAAAGAGCTGCTTTCTCCAGGTACCATTACATTCTGGGAAACATAACAAGAGGCATTCGAGCAGGGAGGGAGTTTAGACCAGGTACAATAAGAGAAAAGGCTGAGCTGGCTGTGGCAGTTAACCTCTGACAGACAGTCTGTAATATACCTGACACAGAAAACAAACCAGGTGGTGCCACTGCTCAGAAAATACAGACACACAGCAGGGAGAGACTGGGACTGGAGGAGGGGGAGAAAGGGAAAACATGAGCAGGAGAAAATGGAGAGGGCAGGAGTCGTTAACCCCTGATAGCAAGTATAAAGTATTTTACTCCCCATCTCATTCATTAGACCGCGTCAACTCCAGAAGGACTACATCCATTCTCGCACATAAATCTAGCAAGTTTCTCTTTTAAAAAGGCCAGACGCTGTCTTTGCCATGGCAATCCAGCTGTCTGGCCAGCTGCCTGCCTGCAAACAGGACCGCAAAAGCTCAGCTTTCTAAGATGAGGGCAGCACTCTCCCAGGGGCTCCCTGAGCCCTCTGTCCAGCTTGCCTGCTGCCTCCCTGCAGCCCAGGGTAGCGAGAAGTCCCCAGGGGACAGCATAGTCCTGTCCCTCCAGCTGGCAATGCCAGCCCACAAGCAGGAGCAGCTCTCATCCCCTCAGCATAAGTAAAGAACTGATTCACAGAAGTTCCAAAGAGCTTCAGAGCACTTTTTGGATTACTAATTTCATCGGTCATCCAGCATCAGTGGAATGATTATTCCAGCATCCTCATAGTCCTCTCAGACACCTGATCATAGGAGACATGATGAGGAAAAAATGGAGCTCTGATCCTCTCTGAAGAGCCACATCCTTAACAACCCCAATGAACAAATATCATCTATAACCCACGATTAAATCAGGGTACAACGTTGAGAGAAAGGAATTATGCTGAATAGCTTGCATCTGCTGCTGGGTTGAAGTTTATCTCTGGGCTTTCAGCTGGAGGGCTCATAGTCACAGGCAGAGGGCCCCCATCCTGCCCCATTTTAAAAGCTGCTCAAATCAGTAACCACCTGAGCAAAGCTTTGGGAAATCTAGGAAACAGTTCAGTCCTCAAAATCTACCTGAATTTAGATTAAATAGACAACAATTCCAGTAACAAAAAGAAGGGCACAGAATCGAGCTATTTTTAACACATCTGTCTATGGTTGAACAACATTGTTTTTCTTTGTAAGAACTTAGTAACATCAGGAAAGTTGGATAGCCTTCCTGGAGCTGAGGTATTACAGGGCATCTTGTATACCTTGGCATTGTGTGGCTTTCCAGGACATCATTTTAACGCTTCACAAATCAGATTTTATGGACATTCTTCTATCATAAATCCATTGCAAAGCAAACACAAAAATTACAAGTTATATGTAGCCAGGTAAACTGCACAGAAGATCACCAGTGAGCAGAGCATTTTTTAAATGCATGAACCATAAAGCATTTTTGGCGTTTTATGATGGCAACATTTCTGTCAGGGCCTGATCCAGTCCTCTTTCAAGTCAAACAGAGTCTTTCCATTGACATCAGAGGGTGTGGGATTTGTCTCACGGCAACTTATACCAATGAGAACAATATTTTGCTCTGAAGTCATTACTTTCTGCCATGGGTGTTCTGAAAACAGCTCGTCACCTGACAATACCCCCTGAAGGTACTGACAGTCCATGTGTTTTCATTATTTAAAAATGAGACTTGCAACAGGCTCAGCTGTTGAGGGAAGGTAATATTTTTCTTAAGAACGCCTACTATAAAGTAAATTAGCAAAATATCTTCTTCGAGCCTTAACTAAAACAGAAGGGCACAGCTGCCCTGGAGGAGTACAAGGGCTCCCAATGTAAACTTCACTGATATCATCGCCATCAGAAGGTCATAAAATTGATTGATTATAAATACAGTCCTCATTTGTTTACAGCTTGCATTTTTGGGTCCTGGGTAATTAGCACATTAGTAATCTCTCAAAGTGAGCGCTTACAGGTGCCACTTCGAGATAGACAAAGTGGAAAAATGCACAAGAGGAGCTTAATTTTCCTTAAACAATTGCAGGATGGATGCATTAGGATGGAGGGGAGAAATGTCAGTTATGTAAGTGTTTAGCTACTTGATCACACCTACCCAGGAGCCAAGGTGTAAGAGGGCATTAAAATGACCTGTTAATTTCTTTCAAGGGTAAGGTAGCACCCAAAATATGAGAGACATGTCAGCAATGTGCGGGAGATACCCTCTTTGTGAAGCCTGTGGCTGCCCAAGTCTTTTAAGATCTTTTCCCTCCACACAAGCCAACAAAGGAAGATAAAGATCACCCTATTTGTGGTAACTGGTACTTAGTTCCTTTTAGTTACACTTAAAATAAACTGTCTTTTAGTTCTTGAAAGGTTTCTGCCTTCAGACACACCACTACTGAGCTGTAAGCCAGCCACCTTCCTCTCAGCCTGTCTTGGCTCCAAGTTCATGACTACTCTGTGCAGGCAGGACATTAAACTTTAAAGTCACGTTTTATTTGTACAGCTGGATGCATCAGGTTTATGCTTATTGTCTAATTAGCCAACTAAACCATTTTTGAAAGGGTTTTAATGCTTTACCCCCAGTGAGATCTCTGTAGTGAGTGTGTGTTGAAATGCTAATGGAGACAAAGAATTCCTTTTTGTAGGAATTTGCAGTATTTTGGATACATCTCCTGGGCCAAATCTTCAGCTGCTATGGCTTTGTTGGAGTGAGTCAGGCTATTCCCAATTACAGACATTGTAGGACTCTGAAATTTAACTGGATACTAGAGAAGCTATTCTAATAGCTTCTAACAATTGTTCTTGTTTTAAGAGAGTTTAAAACTCTGCAGCTAATGTCGAGATTTTTCCTATCTTCCACAAAAGTTTGTTAGAAAAGCCTCCTATATTTGGAACAAGATAACAGCCACAGGACTCACCAACCCATTGACTAGCAAAGTGCGCAATATATGCCCTGGCGTTTACACAATTTTACAGATTAGTTCTTTGGAAACATTTCTGCTGGAATTACTTACTGCAGAAGTAATTCAGAAATCTCATACCAACGTTTTTTTCATCCATGAAACATGAGTGGCAAATGAGCAAAAAGTGAAGTCACTCGCATATCCTGAGTAGCTGGTATTATCTCTTCATTAAAAAAGAGATCTTGCTATACATTTTTTGGGGGGTGGGGGGGTATTTCTATTAATGATAAGCAGTGTTCTTAAACGGAAATACTTTGGAAAGGAACTGCCTCTTCTTATGCATTTGTATAAGCCATAGCAAAAAGCAACCTGAGAAGTGCCTCTAAAACACTACAACAGCACCGGTAGTAAATAATGCTAATAACCCTTAATTACATGCCTTACTGAATTTCTGCTTCCAAGTGCCATGAATATAATGTGCTAAATGATAGCAAATTAGCTTTAAACATGTTAATGGAAAGTTAACTTGGTGCTGAAGAAGGTTTTTTGCCATTCTGACAGGGGGAAACTTCTCCGTTAAGATTCCTCTCCAGCCCAATTGAATCCACAAGTTACCCATTCACTTTTTAGACCCTCAAACTTCCACACACCCAGAGACCTGTTTTCAATACAAGGCAATAACATTTTACTGCTTTAATCCTCGTGTTTGTTTCATTTACAGTTGGACTTGATGATTTTAAAGGTCTTTTCCTACCTAAATGATTCTATGATTCTATGATTTGGATGGCTGAATCTTCCTTGTGCAGTTGCTTGACTTAGTGCTGACTGTGCATCCATCAGTATACACAATGGCCACCCCCTGGGTTTGGCTCATTTCAAATCTGCTTTGAGTTCAAGGAGGCACAATTTCCCCATAATACTTACCCAGGGACAAAAATGACAACTTCAAAAGTATCAGCAGCTGCACAGATGCAGAATACTACGCAGTGCTTGCTTGGCCTGAAGAGCTTACTGTTTGACAGGTTTCCTACTTTGGGCATGATGTCTCCTTATACAACTGTCTCATGACCAAATCACAGAAGAGAAGATCAAGCAAATGATTCAATTTCTAACATTTGAAATTCTTAGGATTTTTATACTTGAGCCAGTTGACCTGCTAAGCCCATAAACACAACTTCAGTGGAGAATCTGAAGTATTCGATCAGATAGTCTTCCGTTAATGCTGTTGACCTAGCAACAGGAGCACAGCAGTTTTTCTAGCTGCACATGATATTCTTTATTGAACGAATTGATATAAAGAAAGGAATAAATCATCAAGAGGAAGAACTTTTGTTCCTAAAGTTGTCCTTTCCTCCCAGCTGCATCACTTGTGCTAACATTAGCCCTCCTTACAAGTTTTGCTTCACATTTGATCCTTGCAAGCACTAAGTGAAATAGGAGAAGAGGGACAAAACCCCTTATATTTGGGGAGAGGGAGGGGGATGTGGGGGGGTATGGGGAGAGATCATATCTATGATTTATCCCAGAGATTTCTCCAGCTATTCTGAAATGTTTCACTACCATTCCCCATAATTTGTTTTTTTTTTCACACTGCTATCTTGCTGCACTTCGGAGGCTGGACAATCAATTAATATAAATTATCACCTCAACATTGAAGTCGATGAGTTGAGCTAGTTTATAGCAGTTAAGGATCTAGCTCCTGACAGCTCTACTTTGGCAAAAAAAATGGCTGAACTGTGTTTTGCAAACAAGCAATCCAGTGAACTTCACTCTTTTTCTCTGTTCATGAACCAACATTGGTTTGGTAAGAGATATTTGTTATTCAAGTACTTGTTGGACAGCTTGGATCAACAATGGCTCATTCCAGAAACAGTTCATTTCAATATCTTGCTGCTCATGGGGTGAGAACTGTCACCTAAATCAGATGGAGCTGATTCTAATCTTGGAGGGGATGAATAATCCTTTGAAAAATAGGAGAACAAAGGCTGATGAAGAACAAATATTCCTGTTCACATGTAAATATAAGTACGCATACAAAGAACAACCAATTCCCAAACTAGCATGTGAATAAAATCTGTCCAGGCATATACAGACAGGGAGTTATCAAGGACCTCAACAGACTCAGTCTGGCAAGCCCAGCTGGAGTAAAAAGTATCAAGCATTGAAGGGATTGTTATAGCCACTCTAATTAAACTTCTGTCCCAATGGCAATGGGATTTCAACCTCTAATTCCTGTACTGACCCCACTAAACTGTGGCTGAATTAGAGTATCCTCCCTGCAAGGCTGTTAAGGCTTTCAGAGATGAAGCATTCAAGGCATCCCTTAGTAAAATGCAGCAATGTTTAATTACTCTGTGTTGCTATTTGCTTACATTTTCCTGTTCAGAAATGCTCATCCTCAGGTTCCCAGCTATCAGTTCATGTTATTTCTTTTGCTGCTAGATTAAAAAACACTGCTGATATGTTTTTGCAACGGAGAGACTGCAGGATAGTACTATCTTCACTTCCTCTTTCAGCACCTACAAAGTACTTGCCTGGCACCTTTCTCTAAACTTTGGATAGTTGCTGTGAGCTACAGAAAAAGTATCAAATAAAGGTTCCTATGAATTTCTTAGTGAGCATCAGGATGAAAAGTGCCCCCATGCAGTACAGAGGTGTGTGCAGGGTTTTCTTACATCTTTCAAGTATGTATGCACAGGTAGAAAACCAAGGAATTTTACAAAGTTCCACCACCAACCTTAACTGCATTATTTAAATGACACTTCAGGTCCTGCAAGCTCACTTACTATGTATTGCTTCTTTGTTTACACCACTCTCAGGACAGTCTCTTTGGCTTGAGTATCTGAATGGTGAGCCAAACCAAACTGATTTCAGAATGTTTTCTGAAAATGTTAATATTGCTTTGTTACATTACCAGACCGATGTGAAGTCTTTCTCACTTGAATTTCGACATCCTGGTGTTGGTGCAGAAGTGCATATGGCTGTGTGGAGCCTTATGGTGCTCCTTATAAGACTGCATTGTTAATGTTATTGCACATGTGAGTTTCCACATGCCATCACTGCAACTCTCACCTCATCATGAGCCAAATGAAGGAACAAGGAAAAATGCTAAAAGAAAAAACTAAAAGTGAGCTGGAATTAATTTCACTGAAATAAATATTTTTGTAAAATCAGCTGTACAAGCTAAACTGTTACTACACCATCCCGGAATGAAGATACACTTCTCCAAGTTGCAGATCTTTTCTGTGGACTTTTCTGAACCAATCATGAAATTACATCTTCACCACACTTACTCTTTGAAAGTTAGGTGTAACATAAAGAACTAGGTTAATATAAAAGTGGAAATCAAAGTTTCATAAATGACTTATCAGATATCAAGACTAAATTTTATCTCCAGATTACCACATGATGCTCAAAGTCCCCTTGGAATTCCATGGCAGGTACCTCCCTTAAATGACCACAAATACCAGAAATTACCAAGTTTGCTTCTAACTAGCAACTGAACCACAGTCTACTCCTGAACAGAATCTTTCAGCTGGCATAAATCAGATTATCTGCACAGGTACCAATGGGCTGTGCCAGTTTCTAGCACTGGAGAATCTGTCCTGCACAGATTCAGAGGGCTGCTGCAGAGCTCTATGCAGAACAGCAGTGGTGTATAATGCATAGATTTCAGAAAGCTATCCGGGAATCCCCCAATGTGCCCCTCAACCATGAGGGTTACCCTGTCTTGGTTTATTTTAGCCAATTGTGGTCTCCTCTGTGCAGGGAGAGGACATCCTTCTAAATACATTAGTGACTCACCCCCAGCCATAACCTACCATTGTTGAGAAAATTTGTTGTTTATGTCTGGGGAAGCCAAAAAAAGATTTGCCAAGTGCTTCCTTTGGTAACATCTTATATGTTTTAATGTCACAGCTGCTGCCAAGCCACGGGCCATAACGTCTCCATAATGATGTACAGCTAGCTAAGCACATCCAAATCACAAGTGTGCCCTTGAACAGCCTAAAAGAGCTGCTGCCTCACTATCCCTCCTGGAGGCATACCAGTCCTCTGCATGTGCCCCCACCACTGGTCCATATGCATGTAGCTTTTGATAAACATGTTCAGGCAAGTGGCAGGATCAAGCTCTTCTCAGGAGGAAACTTGGAAAAACCTAGAGGCTCCGGAGTTGTAGTTCTCAGGTATGTTCTTCCTGCTTTTTTTTTTTTTTTTAATTTTAATACAACTGAAAATAATGAAAGGCTTTGAGACAAAAAGGAAAGATATTCTGTTTTCCTGGGCATACACTATCACAGCCTTGCAGGAGAATTAAGTAAATAAAATCTACTACGCATTGGTGTAGAAAGGAGAGCACCCAGTCCTGCTGGCCTGGGAGAGGAAAACATCACTGAGGTCTGCTCCCTGAGTGTTACTGTTTTGCATTTCAGTGTGGCCACCAAAGCTATCTCAATCATCTCAAAGTGAATCATCCTGGGTAAGGTTCAGAAGAAAGAAAACATCGTTTTGTTTCTCAAATTGCCCACTCTGCATCAGCATCAGGACTCTTTCTCAGCATCAGGGCCCCGAGGGCAGTAATAGGCCTTAATGGCCTTAACTGGGCTCTACTCCACACCCCTGCCCATGGGTCCAGGAGCTCAGCCCAAGGCCATCAGTCCCAGCCTGAGCAAAGCCTGCAGGATTCAAGCCACCCTAACCAGAAGATAGCCTTCCTCATGCCATTTACCCAAGATCAGAGCAAGAACGACTCTTGTAGCAGGCAGCTGGAAGAAGCTGATCAGAAGAGAGCACTCAGATAGCGACTCAGTTCACTCCACCTTTAGAGAGCCCTAGAGCTCAGGGAGAAGAAGATCACAGGTGGATCTTTTAGATGGTGGCATTGTCCACACAGGCAGAAAAACAGTTCTAGAAAACTTACTCTAGGTTAAAATGCTTAAAATAGACTAATCTGGGGGATGTACCTTCTAGCACTACTACATTCAAGGTCGAGGGAAGTGATTCTCTCCCTCTACTCTGCTCTTGTGAGACCCCACCTACAGAACCGCATCCAGCTCTGGGGCCCCCAACAGGTGCACATCATTCTTCGCCAAGAAGGACGTGGACCTGTTGGAGTGAGTCCAGAGGAGGCCATGAAGATGATCACAGGGTTGGAGCACCTCTGCTGCGGAGACAGGCTGAGAGAGCTGGGGTTGTTCAGCCTGGAGAAGAGAAGGCTCTGGGGAGACCTTAGAACGACCTTCCAGTGCCTAAAGAGGCTGAAAAGAGTAGGGATAGGACAAGGGGGAATGGCTTTAAAATGAAAGAGGGGAGATTTAGATTAGATATCAGGAAAAAGTTCTTCCCTGTGAGGTGCTGAGGCCCTGGCACAGGTTGCCTGGAGAAGCTGTGGCTCCCCCATCCCTGGCAGCGTTCAAGGCCAGGTTGGATGGGGCTTGGAGCAACCTGGACTAGTGGAAGGTGTCCCTGCCCATGTCAGGGGTGTGGAACTACATGGCCTTTAAAGTCCCTTCCAATCCAAATCATTCTATCATTCTGTGATTCCCTAGGAAGCTCTCTGCTGATAGAAAATCATATACGCGAAACTGCTTCTTGCAACAGTGTCACTTTGATAACTTTAGAAAGGCAATAAAATTACAGAAAAATAAGCAATGATAGCATTTCCCAGACTTGCCCATGCACCATCCACAATTCACTTTGACATTAGGCTAGAGTTTCTCAGAAGTAACCATTGATGTTTCAGGGGTTTGTTTTTCATTGCCCAGTTTGGGGCCTGACTTTCAAAGAACAAAGAACTTCCTGAAAATCAGTTCCTAACATTATCAGCCAGTTGTTAATTAGGGATGTAGGTGCCTACATAAGACATCCAATTCGAACATTTTTGCTTGCACGCTCTGACCTATCAACCTCCTCCTTGCTGATCAGCTGCGTAACGCAGACAGCTAACACGTTAATCACCCAGTAGTTAAAAGTAGTTTCCAAAATGAAAACAAAACTTAGGAAAATATTTTCTGGCAAATGCAATGAACGTATGCCTGCTACTGGTGCAGACAAGATTGATTTTATTTGTTTGGTGGGCAAGATGAGCTCTGAAAGAGCAACTCCTATTAAAATCACACTGGCATTTAAGTGACATTTTGGCAAAACACCATGGAAACATTTGGTCACATCCTCTCAACCCTTAATTTCTTCCTTAAATGTGCTCTTTAATATGTCACAGTTGTTATATTTGTAACAATAATTCCCTTGAGACTAAATAACAGTGCTTGGTATGTGAAAAATGAACAATACATTTTCATCAGTAAACCAAGAGGAAATTTAAAATAAACGCATAATTGAGTACAAATAGTCTGAATGTTACCTCTATGAAATCTGACCATTCTGTGGACTGATTTTAGCAGCAGGATGTTCTAAATAAACTCAACTAAAACATATGCTGTCATTCTCTTTTTCAGTTGTGACATAACTATCCAGATTCTCTTCTTCTGATGGCTTTATTGGTATTAGTCAAACATCACTGTACAGAAAAGCAACTAAAGACTTAATTCTGAAACTTCCATTTTTTAAATGACCAGCAAAGTCCTAGAAACAAATCTCATAATATATTGGCATTTTCAGCTATTTTTGATGGGAGAGAAGTTGAGATTTGTATACAAAAAGACTCCTGCTAAATCTAGTATGGAATTTGACTGCACAAACATTGAGTAAATCAATGCCCCAGGAGCAAGGGGCTGGTCTGGGTAGGGAGAACACAAGGCTGGTGTGTTCCCCGGTATAACTGCCTTCATGTGCTCTGCAATCAAAGCTTCTGTTCTTGCTGCCCTAACTTTGCTTCTGTAGGACTAACATTGCATTATATAAATCTTCAGGACAAGTAATTAACAACTTATTTTATTTGTTGTGCAAAGCTTTGAGGACGTTTCTAGGTCCTGTGTAAATGCTAAAACTACTATTAACCTGTGTATTTCTTAGCCAATATAAACAGCTTTCAGTATGTCTGCATCTCCCACCAGGGCTCAGGGCTGTAGTCCTACTCATTTTAATGGGATTCCTCCTCTCATAACAGAGCACTCACTGTGTGCCATGGTGGCAGCAGGACCATTCAGAATAGGAACCGATCCATTTGCTTTTTCCTTTAAAAATAAAATCAACCCATTTTGGATTCTGGTTTCTAGGGCAGAAATCCCATAGTGCTTTTAGCCTTGAGCATTTACTCAGACCTCCTTTTTGGCTTCAGCACGAGTGCAAACAGCAGTACAATTTAACAGACACATCAGTGCACTGGGATTCAGAAGTTCAGCAATCAGCTCTCCTGCTAACCATTGCCACCTGCTTTACCTCTCAGCGCTCTTGCTCCTCTCCCACTCTGGTTCTGCCTTGTGTATTTGAACTGCAGGCTCTTTAATGCAAA
>JARPRK010171866.1:0-10759 GCA_031763565.1 Amazona festiva | reverse complement strand
AGATTTTATAAAAATATATAAAAATTATAAAAATGATATGTATGATATGTATATTTGTAAGTTTTCTCACGGAGTTAGACTCCAAATGGTTTGATACATATGACAAAATGTATCATTTTATTTATAATTGTATCTCATTGTCTTTTATTTTTAGTATTATAATCATTATTGTCTATGTTATAAGATTTTATAAAAATTATAAAAATGTAATCAAAGTTGACTTACTTTGAAAGTATTCTCACGTAATTAGTTTCTAAGAACTTTTGATATTGTATTACAAGCGTTACATTTTATATTTTATTATTCATCTATGTTATAAGATTTTATAAAAATTATAAAAATAAAAATTGTAATTATAATTATTATGATAATGGAGCGAAAAAAGAAAAGTAAGTGAAGGATTGTGAAAATGAGCAATATAATTGATGATAAGTTTAGCGATAGTAAACTTATACCTTTAAAAAAATATAGTAAAATAGCCTCGAAACAGTGGGGAACAAATGAGACTATAAAATTTGATGGGGATGAAACTGGTTATGGTATTGATACTGGGCGTTCAAAACTTGTTGTGATTGACTGTGATGTTAAAAACGATGGCGTTGATGGGTTAAGTAATTTTATCGAGTATTATATTGAAAAAAGTGGCGGTGACGTTCCTGAAACCTTCACCGTTGAGACTCCTAGTGGTGGTAGGCATTTTTATTATAAAACTGATGATTTTTATAAAAGTTCAAATGGGTCACTTTTAAAAGGTGTTGATGTCAGAGCTAACGGTGGTTATATTGTCGGCCCGGGAAGTAAAATTAAATATCCCGGTAAAGATGAAATTCTTGAATATGTTATAGAAAATGGCATAGACGTTCAACCGCTTCCCGTTTGGCTTGGTGAGGAAATTAAAAACATTAATAAAAAAGAGTCTAAAGATTCAATGGGCGAAAATAATATATCCCATGGCAATAAAACAAATGAAAGTAATTCATCAAGTAATAGTGAAACTGAAGAGATAGAGAAGAAGAACGCCCTCAATTGGGCCACAGATAAAATGATAACCGCTAAAGAGGGGGAGCGGAATGACATCCTTAACTCACTCGCTTATTTTATGGGGCGTAAAAGGGTTGAGAGAAAACTTGCTGAAGCCCTCATTGACTACGCTACAAAGGCGGGGCTTGACGAAAGTGAGGCTACTAAAACTTTTAATAGCGGTTATGATAAGGGGCTCACAGAGGAGGAGCTTCCTTTTATTTCCATAACTAAAAATTTCAATATTTTGAATAAAATATCTTTTAAAAATGATCCTTTAGACTCTGAGTTCTATGGACAGACATCACTTGCGTATAATTTTTATAATAAATATTCTGAAAAATTATTGTTCTATAATGAGACGAGTGAATGGTATGAGTATGATTCATCTCGGGGGATTTGGTTTAAAACTACTGAGGAAATACTCCGTTCAGTGTTGAGGGAGTATCTTGAAAATCTTGTCACCGAAATTAGAGCAGAAAAGGTTAATCGTCTTCCTAGTAATATTTATAAATTGCAAGAAAAGTTATGGGCTAGGTCCACCATTGATGCTGTTCTAGTTCTTGCACGCTCTGACTTTCTTAATAAAGAGAAAGATCTTTTCGATTCTTCAGAACATTTACTTAATTGTAAAAATGGAGTGGTCAACCTTAAAAACGGTGAAATTGCTCCCCATTCGCGAAGTTTTTACATGACTAAGTATATACCCATTAATTATTTTCCAGATGCTGATGATAAATATGGACGAAAGGTTATTGAGAGTATTGCCGACAATCAGAGGGATTTTCTTCAATTATTAGCAGGACAATCATTGACGGGGTATCAGCCCAATAGTCAAATATCTATGCTTCTTCATGGGCGTGGAAGCAATGGTAAATCCACCTTTATTGATTTGATGCTTAAAACTAGTGGCACTTATGGGAGGTTGCAATCCCCAGAAATTCTTTTACCGACTAATGGTAAAGAGGTATATGCTCTTGCTGATTTTGAGGGGTTAAGAACAGCCATCGTGGAGGAGTTACCTGATAGTAAGCAGTTGAACACTGGGGCTCTTAAAAGACTTGTTGGAACTCATAAGCTTAATGCAAGAGCTATTTATGGTAAAAATAAAGAGTTTGTCAATCAAGCGACTTTATTTATTTCGTGTAATAAGCTTCCTATAGTTAATGAGACTGATCATGGAACATGGCGTAGATTAATGGTGATCGATTTTCCTTATGTTTATAAGAAGACTGTTACTGATTCTGATAATGATTTCGAGCGTAAGGCTGACCCTATGGTTTTATATTCTGCTAGAAATAAGACGAGCACTGCAGAGTATTTTCTTAAATGGCGTGTTGATGGAGCAATTCGTTGGTTTAGTGACATTAACGCTGAGAATGATGTTCCGCAGGAAATATTGGATAATGTTGAGGAATGGCAAGAGAATAATGACCTTATTCTTAAATGGGCCAAGCAAAATCTTAAAATTTCTCCTGGATCAGTTATTCTTTTGCAAGACGCATTTGATTCATTTAATTTAACTGCAGTGCAAAGTGGACAAGCTGAGTATAGTCTTCGTAACTTTACCCCCACTTTTACTAATCATTCATATTTTTTTGACAATAAAATAAGTTATAAAAGTAATACTAGAATAAATAAAAAAATGAATCATTCCCAATGGTTTGATCCCCGCGATAAAAGCAAAATGCCTCGTGAAGCTAACGGTCCTCAATCATTTTTTCTAAACGTGGCTTTTAAAAATAATGATGAGGATAAAGATTAAAAATATAGAGTAATAAAAATATAACTGTGGACTTAAAGTCCACAGTTATACTATTTTACACCAATACATCAAATATTATACTTATCCTTCAGGTAAATGTTTGAGACAAGAGCACTATTAGTTAACTCTCCAGTTAATTCTTTAGTAACATTTAAGTTAACTATGGCTTCACATGTTTTGACAAGCTCCTCATAGCTCTTCACCTCCACCTGGGAGAGCATCACTCCATTTTCCACCATATCATTGTATTTTCGAGTTACCTCAATTAGCTCGCTACGGCAATCTTTAATAATCTTGCTTTCCCCATTCAGAGTATAAAGTTCATCAATTTTTTTTGATACTTTTTGTAACCGATTTTCAAAATCTTTATTAAACTCACCCTCGTTGAGTTTAATAAAGTCTGAGGCTAAATTTTCCAACTCTGTGGCGTATAATTTACTATTAAGATAGGGATTCTTTTTAACTTTTTCAAGTTTAGTTTTCTTCGCTTCAAGTGAACGTTTTTTATTTTCCACCCTCTGCATCTCCTTAATTTTCTCATCACCTTTGATCAAGTTTTCAACAATTTTCATATATTCTACTTGGTTATTATTCTTTTTTAAACGATTCAACTCATCGATTATTTCCTCAGTTTGCTCTTTGTTGACTCCATCAAGTGAAAATACTTTTGAATGCTCTTTAGCTACATTATCTTTAAAAATCCCTTTACGTTCCCGGTCAGTAGCGACGGCTCTTTTAAATTGAATATGGACTATTACACCACAAGTAATGAGCATAAACATTAAAAATATTCCTTCAAAGGCTGCCCAGTAATCTTTAAATAAATGTCCTAAAATATTTAAGGTTGCATCGTCAATGTGCTTTGGAACTTGTGCGGTGAAGTAATCCATCAAAGGCATTAAAGTCAAAAAACTAAAAGATGATATAACGCCTAAATTTGAAAAATCCTCAAAATAATCCCGCTTTTTATCGACTATCTCAAATTTTATATATGTGCATTTAATATTATTATTTTTACCTATACTCCATTTAATGTTGCCATTCCAATAGTCAATTGCGCCATCTTTTTCTTTCATTTTAGTCACTTTCTTTGCCATTATTCATTATAATAATACAAGTTTTATTATAACATTTTTTAATATTATTGAAAAATATTAAATTATTTTAATGTTATTTAAAATAAATGGTGGTGGTAATTAGTGAATAATTTTTTACTCTGAGGGATTGTTATCTAACTCTAAAGTCCATTCAAGTGGCATGGACTGGTCGCCCTTTAAAAACTCTTCATATTTACTAAAGGTATATTTTTTAATTTTTAAATCTAGCTCATCAAGAGTGCTTTCCCCAAAATTATCACCATTAAAAAGCTTTTCATAAAAATATTCTAAGAGGGTGGTTAGGCCAAGTGATAATAGTTTTCTTTTCATGAGATTACTCCTCATTTTTTTTAAGTTTTTATTAGAATTATATGTTATATAATTATTGTTGAATATTGCTAAAAGTCCCCGTTAATTCTTATAGGTTTATAGCACTTTTGCGCCAAAGCAAATATATTTGCTTTGGCGCAAAAGTATTGAATGATACTTGTTAACTCACTTCTTAAAGCGTGGGTCAAGCTCAGGAAAGAAGTCCTTCACTCGAGCCTTAACAGCGGGCTTACCATCAACCCACCACACAACACCTTCAACTCCATCCTTCTTAAACTTTTCAAAGTAGGGAGTGAGAAAGCCCATCAGGTTATCTTCATGATCCTTAATCTCTCCAATGGTGGGGAAATCAACAATGACTTCAGCACCATGCTTCATGAGGGTGGGAACTTCAACCTTTTCGGGGTTGCCGTTGATCTTTGGAGAACAAAGTTCAAAAGTTTCGCCATCTTCTGGAAGCTTCTCAAGGTTATCAATGGCTTCCTTAAGGAACTTCTTGAAGCCACTCACCTCCATCGGCTCCCAACCAAAGCTGGTGCCCGTGTTGGGGTCAGTCTCCTCCAAGATGAAGCCAGCGGGAGTCTTCTTACCAGGCTTGACTGCTCGGCGAGTGAACCATTCACCACCCATGAACTTAACTGCAGTTCCATCCTTCTTAAAGGTTGGGATAGACTCTCCTGCTTCAAAAAGGAAGGCTGCCTTAGGGTTAAGCTCGTTAAGAGCAATGCTCTTCTCGTGGTCAATCTTAAAAATACAGGGAATCTTCTTCATTTTCATCAACTCTTTCAATTGGTTTTTGACATGATTTTCGAGTCCCAGTCAGTTCACCAACCACTTGAGGAGGATTCCATCGCCTCAAGTAATAGTTTAAATATATGTCATGAAATGGTTAATGTCAACCTTTTCTTAAAAATTTTTATTTTTGTTAATTAGTGATAGTTAGTTTCCAAAGAGAACAAAGCCAAGAGCAATAAAAATTGCTATGTTTGCGTTAACAAGAAGAAAATTTGAAATGTAGTCAAAAGCGGTGTAATTCTTTGTAATTTCAAAGAAAGTGCTCATTTTATACTTCAATTACTCTTGGTTCATCAAACGTTTTTGTTTGATAATTTTATGACATCATTATTTTTCTAAAGCGCAATATCTCTCAAGTAAATTTTAATTATTTAGAATTTTCATCGGACTCTAATGATTTTAACTCAATCTTTATATGTATGAAAAACACTGTTTGCTGTATCACATATCAAGAATCGATGTTTTAATAAAATTATTCTATAGCATATGAAAAGCGCCCGCTATAGTTATTATACTCACATAACTATAGCGGGCGCCTACTAGAATGAATTTAGAGGGTAATTGAAATTGAAAAGAATAATATTGAATTACTGTTTAATATATGAAATTTTAATAGCCTAGCAGGTTCACATAAATCGGCCTCTCCACCTCAATATTATAAGCTTCAATCACGTCCCCCATAAGCTTTCCAAATGCTTCATCGCTATAATTAACGTCCAATTCATCATCAATGCTCAAATGCTTAAGAATCTCTTCATAAGCATCCCCAATTGCCATTCCATCAATTTCAAAAACCTCTTCAACAAGTGACTCATCATTGAGCTCACTAACAGCGATGGCTTTTGACTCAAGATCATATTCATCTTCCAAAACAACTACTCTATTGGTGAGGGGAATTGAAACGCTACCATCATGGTCTAGAATAGAGTCTTTAAGAATAAAGTCATACAAAACTTTACTTTTAAGAATATAGAGGAAACCGCCGCTAATGTCTGACTCATCCTGCATGGCGATGAGTGCGCTAAAATTATTATCCATATAAATATAATATTATACTTATAGATAATAGTCAATTGTTATGTTAATGCTTTATTTTCAAGTTCCCACCGCCATTCTAACGGCATTCCTCCCTCATGAACTTCAAGAAGTTTAACCAAACTATTTTTCAAATCTTGAGCTTTAAGCATATATTCACTACATGAAGTAACAGTGATTTTTGCAGCCTCTTCACAAAAAATCTCCATTGCTTGAAAAATATTTTTTCTAGTATAATTTTCAGTTATCAACTCAACCATTACATGAAGATTTATATAAAGGAGAGCATACTCAACAATCCCTCCACTCACATTATTAAAATTGTTATTCGGAATATATTCATCTAACTTTTGGTGAAGGAAAATTAAACTTTCATCAAGAATTTTAACCTGCTTTTTAAAGGACTTAAGATTATAGGAATTACAGTAAATTATTTTCCAAAACTCAGGAAGAATATTTTTAATATTGTTAAAATTATGCCAACAATTAAAATTGGGATCTATCAAAGAATTTACTGTTAATGGTCCGCTTTTTTTATATTCTTCCAGTAACTCTCTGTTAAAAAAAGTTATTTTTTTAGCATCATTAAATTCGTCGCCAAAACTTCCAATGGCATTATAAAAATGATGGGAATTCGAATTTGCATTTTTAGTATATGGTGTCCCATCCTTGATTAATGTAATAAGTGCTCCAAATGCGCTGACAATATTCTTGATCTTCACCTGCTGGTATTCTTTAGAATAAATTGAAAAGTCAAATGTTCCTTTTGCAATGTCACATTCAATCTCTTCAATTATTTTAATCACAAAGTCTTCAGTTATTGGAGGGAATCCACCTAATTCTTCATAAATTTCCGCCACATAAATTAATTTAGAATTATTAATCTTAGAGTTTAGCTCTTTGTGAAACTCTTTAATCGCTTTTCTTATAATTTTTTCAAAAATTAATAGTTCATTTTTAAGAGTTAAATTATTGCTTGTTGGCTTCAAACAATATTCAAGTATTTGATTCACCTCATCGGCCATATGATTAATTTTATTACGAAGTGCAACATTAACATTATCATTTATTATCTGTCCTCTTTGAGGGCGCAAGAGAAACTCATCCAATAATACTTTAACTTTAATAAGCTCTTTAACCGATTCTACTCCATCCCGATTATATATTGCATCATATAACTCTCTAAGAGGAAAGTTAGCTAATTTTATAGTATACGATGGCTGTATTTTCTGGAGAATTATAATGTTAGCGTAATTGGTCCATAATTCATTGAGTAAGTCTTCATTTAAACTGCTAAGCTTTTTTAATAGTAATATATAATTATCATGAGTCAGCGAATTTTTTCTATTTCCGCCCAATTCAGTTGTGGTAGGTAATATAGAAAACTGACTCTTGAAGGGAGAATTTTGAAAGCTGTCACTTAAACTTTTAATGAGAATATGATGCTTAGTGCGCTTATATGCCTCTTTAAGCCCCCTTTGAGCGATAGATAAGTCTTGACCAGTATTATATAGGAGATTTTTAGTCTGTTCTTTTAAAGAATCAAGCATCTTTATATTAATTCTCATTGTACTCAACCTAATCAACCTTCGATGAGTCTTTCAATATTCCCCTTAACCTCTTCAAAAACCTTGGAGTCTTTCATGGAGTGGAGACTCCAATCAGTCTCATCAAAGCCGTTCTTGTCATAGAATCCCCAACTATTAGTATCAATCACTGATATGTGATTCTCCACTTGAGCTCCATCACAGGATACTTCACACACGCTATTTAGAGGAAACCCCAAATTATCTCCACAGTCAGTGATGAGAATTATTTCATTCTTTTCCTTAAGTGGGGCAACCTCAATAAGATTTTGATAAACATAAGCGAAAGCGTTTCCACCGCCCGCCACAAGGCGAAGCTCTCCAATATTTTCAGCAACCTCTTTAACCTTAGTGTTATAGGTGAAGTAAACAATTCGATCAATGTCCAACTCTATAGTAAGTTCTTCCAAGAAAGCAGAAATTTTCTTAAACATTGAGGTCCACTCAGATGACATTGAGCCACTCACATCAAGCCCCACAAGGACATTAACTCCAGAGCTATACATTTTACGCTTACCCTTAAGCATATCAGTTTCATTAAACTCTTTTTTATTTGATTTGAAGTATGTTGACTCCCTTTCAAAAGTTTTAGAATTTCTTCCCCTGGCATCAAGCCCATCATTGTCTAGCTCGATAACCCTCTTTCGGGACTTCACAGTCGAATTAATGGTGGTTAATGGATTAATATCTGCGCTCTTCTCCCTATCCACAGTTTTTCGCATTGGAAGTCCACAATCAAAGCTATGACCGCCAGTTCCTGTAGAGTTCTCACTTATTTTATGGTCAGTTAAATTGGAGGAAATTTCACCTGTGGGTGGGGTGTTCCCATTAGAATCTCCATCCGGAGTTCCCGAAGAATTACTCCCACCTTCTCCGCTTCTGGAATTTTCTCCAGCATCTCCTCCACCTTTACCACTATTGGCCTCGCCATTATTAGAATTATCTGAAGACTGTCCCGCATCAGTGCTACTCTCTTCACTGTCTCCACCCCCGCTTTCAGAGCGTGACGGTGCATCGGAATCATTCTTTAACTCGTTAAGCGCCTCTTCAAGTTTTTCTTGGAGGGTGTTATTATCCTCTATTTTTTCATTAAGTGAATCAAGAGCCCTTTGTTTAGCCTGTTTGGCTTTTTCGGGAACCTCTGATAACTCCTCCTGCAACTCATCTAACTCTTCCTTTAATTTCTCAATCATTTCATCGATTTTTGACGAATCCTCAACTTTTTTAGCTCTCTCTTCAAGTCTTTCTTTAATTCGTGTTTTCTTGTTAATTTTATTTTTAACCTTATAATTTAAATCATTCTCAATTGTCGAGGATTTCTTAGTTTTTTCCATTTCACTTTGAATGTCTTTAGTGTCCTCTTTAAGCTCTTCAAGTAATGATTCTAAAAGCTCCTTCAAGAGGCTTGGATCACTCTTATGTGACTGCCATTTTTCCTTTTTAACGAGTATGTTCGAGCATACCTCTTTAGCGATGAGGGAGGCGCTTTCAAGCTCAGTCAAATGCTTAACTCCGCCGTTTGCTCCCACCTCTTGAAGAAGTGTCGCACAAACACATTTACCGTTACTTACAGTTTCAATAATGATGTCCTGAATAATATTCTCAGCATAAAATAATTGCTCCATACCGTAGTCAACAACATTTTCAGGAGTGTAGATCTCTTTGCAAATCACTGAACGGAGGGTGTTGGGCTTAATGGTTGTAAAGAGGTTAACATCAAAGAGCATCAAGTGTCCAAGCTCATGCTTAAGAAAGGCCTCCACAACATCGGGCTTATAATTTCCATTAAGATGAATTCTTTTCTCATTGGGAGCAGTGTAAGCGAGACCAGACATTTCATAGTCAAGATACACCTGATAACCGTTGTTTTTGATCCAACGGCTGAAGGCTTCATTGGTGGTTAGCTCATCGGCGTCAACTCTCGAAACTCCCCTTCCGAGTCTACCTTCGGGAGCGCAATCGTCCATCCATAGTTCACCGTAGGTGAAATTTTTCTTTTTAGCCATTAATCGTCCTTAAAATATGTTCATGTAAAATTTTACGGTATTTGATAGAAAAGAAATGCCCCACCACCTGCGACTAAATGGTGGGGCAACTTTTATAAAGTAATTATTTAGCTCTGCTCTCCGGGAGCTTAGTGTTGTCAAGCTCATACTCGGCGGGGAATTGTTCTTTGAGAACATCGTAGAGGGCGGTGTAAACATTGTTGTTCATAATTTTACCCAAGAAACCTTTGGAGCGGGAGTATGATACACTATTGGTAATTGACTCCTGTCCCCAGATGATTTGCTGATACTCGGAAACATCGTCTGTGGGATTTTTCTTCCATTCGGAGTAAGTCATGGTTTCATCACCATGATTGCGGCCGCTAGCAAAAACACTTGACGGGAATAGCTCCATATCGCGGGCAAACTTAAAAGCACCCTCACCGAAACCGTTAACTAGAGTAACCTTTTCCATATCAGTTAAATTATCATAGCTCACAATGTTAAAAATGTTGTCAATTACTGCTGAGGAGATTTCATTGTAGGCACAATAAGCCGCAATGTCATCAAAGTCTTGCTTAAGCATATGTCTAGGCATAACAAAATTATGCTTGTTCATGATATACTTAAAATCATCGCTAACTGGAATCATACAGAGGCGTCTACGAAAAGCTCCGGAAAGCTTTTTAGCAGCATAAATGGCGTCCTTACCGGGAGCGTTACATGCTCCAATAATATGAGTGGTTTTGGGAAGCTTTAGCCCATCAATGACAAAGTCTGAGAACATCTTCTGGAAACCAGAGATAACGTCCTGAGTAGTGTTGTTGAACTCGTCCACAAAAATAATGCAATTTCCATTAAGGGCAGTCTCTGCCCATTGGGGAAGGGCAGTCATGGTGGTCCACTTATCGCCCACCTTCTCACGAGCACCAAGTCCAATGATGTCTGTAGGTTCAATACACGCTAGGTTTAGATCAATGAGATTATAACCCATTCTTTTAGCCATTTTAGAAATTGTGGCTGATTTACCCACACCGGGTTTAGAAATTAAAATGCTCACGAAGCGGTCCTCATCAGCTCCCTCACTCGCTTCAAAGTTCTTGAAAAGTCTCTCAAGCATGTTATTTATTACCTACCTTGGAATGA
>JARPRK010171827.1:0-17938 GCA_031763565.1 Amazona festiva | reverse complement strand
ATCACTAGAGTCAGTCCCAGCACGGTTCGCGGAGCGGTTCTGCCAGGGACTGCCCCTAGAGACTCCATGACCCCACCACCCACGCCCACCTGGACATCGCCCCACTCCATCACCGATCCCGTGCCGAGAACAGAAAGCATGGGGTGTCGCCAACTGCTGTCGACATCCCCGGCCCCGCGCTGGGGTTCGCCACCCAGCTCGTGTCCCACAGAACGGCACGCACGGAAAAAGCAAAGGGGTGCCATGGCCACGCTGCTGGTGTTCGAGTCAGAGATGATCGAAGCGATCAGCCCGGACACAGCAGCCGTGAATTCGAGACAGCACTCCACCGGACCAAGTTGCACAAGAGCCGGATGGGCCGATTAAGCGCATCAGCTTGGCGATGACTCTCACCCGCGCACAGTGCCAACCCAGTGATCGCATTCCCGGTGGAGGCGATACCTCCATCTCGGCATGTGCGTGGCTTGCCCAGCTGCAGGCACAGTTGAATAAGCACCGGATTGTTCTTCAGTTACCGGGTCACCATGAGAACTAAGTGGCGTGCGCCCGACAGACCCACGATTTGGACGAGGCAGGCCGGTTGGTCGGAACCGTGATGAACGAGCTGCAGCAACACAGATGCCATCGCGTGCTGCTGCTGTACTGCGAGTAGGAAATGATGCCCCGGCCTCTGCTTCGTTAGGCACCCCGCAAGGATCTACAGAAATTCTACGAAGCCTTCGCCCTGTTCTCCTACGCTCACCATCGCCTGGATTCCGCCCGCGTGCCCCATGCCCTGGCCCCGGCGCCAGACCAGCAGCCAGTGGGCAAGACTCTTGCCCACCCTCTAGCCCACCGCTCGCAACATCCCATCACCGCAGGAACCGCTCCTGCCAGTTGGTCTCCACACCGCCGCTGTTGCGTGCCGCCGGTTTTACCCCGGTGGGCAAGACTTCCCGACCCGCGATGTTGCCACCAAGCTTGGCCACGGCCGAACCCTAGGTCGACATGGCCGGCATCAAGCAGCAGCTGGGGCGAGCTGTTCATTGGCCAGGGCGCGGGCCACGATCTGGGCAGCGAAGTGGATCTCGGGATAGTGACCCACTACCTGCTGCAGGTGCCGTGGGTATAGCTCCAACGCCCGGGCCCGCAGATGGGGTTCCTGGGCGTACACGTAGCCGGCGATCCGCGCCACGGCCCAGTCGGTCGCATCCTCCTCGCGCCCGGGTGTCGAGCTGGTGTGGTCGCTGAGCAGGTCAGCCAGCCGGGGCCCGGCGATCTGTGGCATTCGGGTGCGTACCTCGCATCTGGACGTTGGGACAGGCTCGGAATCAGGGGTGAGTGCGACGAGCTGGTCGGCGCGCAGGTTGGCGATCGTCTGGTTGACGAGCTCGATGTGTCGGACGCCGATGCCGTCCAGGGTGCTGGTGGCGTCGTGGAAGGCCTCGGCGATCGCGGTCCCCAGGGTGGTGGGGTCGATGTCGGGGTAGCGACGCAGCAGGGTCGCGATCCGCTGGCGCAGCTGGCCCCGTAGCTTCGGCTGTCCGGCCACGGCTCGTAGTCCGGCCACGATCCGCAGGGCCTGCCGATCGGCGGCGTCCAGACGAATCGATGATCGGCGGCGATGTCCTGCTGGATCGTGGGGTGTGGTGGCGATGTTGTGATTCGGCCGCGACGCGGCCGTGTTGTCGCGCGCGCGTTTGGTGAGAGTTTCAACAGGCTTCGCCACGGTGTGTGAAATCTCGTGTGAAGAGTTGTGTAATACATGCCCGACAGATCGGGGGTGGGTGATCCGACAATCCGGGGAAGGGTGATCCGACAACCCGGGGGTGGGTTCCCCACTGTGTGCCGTGCCCCTCACCGGGGCTGCAGCGTCCTCATGCTGGTCCTCGACCGATTCGTTTACTTGCGGTGTGTGCACGTGGGAGCGCGAGGTCGTCCCGTCGGCGTCCTGCGGTGTGGCGGGGCAGGTCCGATTCAGGTCGACCTGCTCGAGACGGCGATGCTGCTGGTTGTGTCCAACCGGGCGGAAGGACACCACGGTCGCCTGTCCCGGCCGCCGGACCATGGTGAGCACGCCGAGATCGGCAAGCACCGACAGCACCTTTGACACTCGTTCGGGACGCACACCCAGGTGGGCTGCCACGGTCGGGATCGTGACCGCGGTCCACCCGCGGGCCCCGGCACTCATCCGCCACACCAACCAGTGACGCACCAACAGACCCGTGTCGGCGTCCGCGGCCGCCAGGACCGCCAGGACCTGGCGGGGAAGCTGCTCGAACGACGCCCGAGCACTGGTATCCCCCACCTGGTACAGCGGCACCGTGATCCGCTGCTCGATCGTCGCCTGGAACACGCTTACCGTGCGGGTCCGCACCCAACCGGCCTCCACCAGCTCACGGCACGCCCGGCGCCACCGCTGGGACGCCGTGGCCGGCGACACACCGTTCCAGCCGGCACGACGCGACAGGCTCGCATGCGCTACACGGCGCCAGCTACTGCCTACAGAGGTGCGCTTGGCCCCGACTGCCCCGTCGGTGACTTCGCCGGCAGCAGCCCCGCCCACCGGGGCGCTATCCAAAATATGGGTAGAACCGCTAGCCGGTTTTTCAGCAGTTTTACTGATCGCATTGGCAGCTAGAGCGCTAGCAGATGCGCTAGCCGGCGTGTTAGTCAGCAGAACCCACATCAGTACCGCCTGGTCCGACACGGACGAGGCAATGAGCCCATGCGGAACAGCAACAAAACCCGTAGCCACCACATCCCTGGCGGCATCCTGTCCCGCGGCTTCGCGGGCCCCCATGACCATCGTGGCCATCACTCAACCCACCGCTCTGGTGGGAACGACACGTTCATCAGACGTCCGATCGAACAATGCGCACCCTCGGTATTCGGGCACAACACGATCAGGGAATGTCGCGGCCGGACTTTTCTGTCCAGCCACTCGCCTGCTAACGTTGACCACGAACTGAGGGGTTCGGTCAACGTCATCGGAATCTCCCTGTGAGACCCGACCTGGGAACTACCGGCTGCAACCGGTCCCAGTGCAGTAAGACCTTTGGAGAGGGTCGGCCTAGTGCCGGCCCTCTCTTTCTGTGTCAGCTCGCCAGAGGCTGACCTCCCCACAACGTCTCCTGCACGGACTCTCCGCACACCGCAGCGATGCGCTCCACGACCTGCTCGGGCAGATCGAACTGCGCACCCGTGTTCTTCGCCATCCCGGCCAGCAGCACATACAAGCCAAGATCGGGACGCCGGACACGAAGCTTCTGGGCCAAACGCTGGATCTCGAGGTAGACCGTCTCCGGGATCCGCACACGCGCCATTGCGGACTCGTTGGGTTCCACCGGCACAGCCCTCACCCACATGCGAGTGGGCGCATCCACCAGGCCCTTGCGCTCCTCCAGCTGCTTCACCACATACCCCGGCATCGCGATGACTGGCTCCCCCAAGAGCTTCTGCAGCTCCTGCAGAGTCGACACCACGCACCAGGTCCCCCACGTAGCCATGGGCACGCCACGCTGGTCCGACTGCTCCTGCAGAGCAATCAACACCGCCCCCGTGGTGCGAACCTGCAACATGGGTCGAGGCTCTTCGGTCAGTGGACGTCGGCCGTGATGTGTCCGTGTCGCGGCGTGCGTGCTCGTTGCTGAGCTCATGTGCCGCTCCTTCCTGTGTGGTCCCCGAAGAGGTGTCGCGCACCTGCACTCTATTCTGATTACGTGCCTTCACGCATTAAGAACCCCCCGCGAGACACCGTGTTGTGACAGATTCGCCAAAAAATTTTGCTCAGAACACAGGCACCCGCCGGTGATTGGGCCTGCAGCTCTTCCACCGGAAGATCCAGATCGACCGCACACTTCACAGGAATCGTGCTGCTCTGCCCCCTAGCACCGCCCAGGACGCCGCGGACACCACTCGATAGGTCGCGCATGCGGATTGGCCGCACTCTCGGAGGGGGTCCTTCGAGGTGTAGCCACAACCCGGCGACGGCGCATCCGGCGTAGCATCGACAGCCCACGGTGTCGACGTCACACACGACACACGGCCTCCGTCACCCATGAAGAAGTCGACGCCATGCGCCACGAGCTCAGCTGCATCAGGAAGCCCCGCACCGTGATCGTCTGCGCCAGCGTCGTGGGACCATCCACAGACAGCCACAGCGGATAACCCACCGCACCCACCGGTTCGCTGCCAGCGGGCCCACCACTAGCACACTCAACTGCAGCACCACCTGCTGAACCAACAACGCCGAACTCACGAACACCGCACCAGCCGGCTTCCCCTTGCCCGGCGCGGTCGTCGCACACTACAGACCCGGCACCGCCATCTGGGTGCGCTGGCTCACCGCCCACATCCCACCATTGGCATATAGATCGTTCCCGGGTGCGAGCGCGGCGTCAGCATCCTTCGGGTCCGGTGGCTCCAGATTCCTGGACGCCGATGCCGGCTGTGTCTGGCACCCACTCGAGGACTGGCCGCCGTAGGACGTCTGTTCCCCACCCACGCCCGGAGCAGTCACCGTCAACGTCGTCGGCGGCCCATTGGTGCTGACATCCGCGTCAACGGTCTCATCGCCATCAGCGACAGCAGGGGAGCACACGTGATGCTGAACAAAACAAGAGTGCTGCGGTCCCCGTGCCAGTGCACGTCCCACGAGCTCACCGCCTTGCCGAGGTAGTTACACCACCTTCAGGTGGCCGTCGTCTTGCGCGGAGTACGACGTCATGCCGATCAGGCACCCGTGACTCACAGTCCCCTCGGGATGCCGGTGGATAAGGTTTCGTCTGTCCTCGCAGGGCTGCAGTCCCACCACAGAGCCAGCCATTTGCCTGTCAGTCGAGGCTACCGAGCGGATCGGTGGCGTGCCCGACTTGTAGCGGATCCCCCTTTCTCTCGATCTGACCGAGTTCAGAGATGGTGTCGCTGAAGGTGCGACCGGTCATCAGCTCCCTGAACGTGAATCGCTGCCGCTAGACGGCTTCGGTCTGGCGGGTGAGGTCGTGCTGGTCTGCCCGGTGGAGGGGATCCCCACCGGAATTTGCGACCGCTGGTCGTGCTGCTGCAACCGGTCAGCAGCCCACACGCGAGCAGGGGCACGGTGGCGGCGAGGGGGCGGTGGTGCATAGTGAGAGCGGTCATGCTTCCTTCCAACTTCTGTTCCTATCCACTAGGCGAGTGACCTCCGCGACGTTGACAGCCCTGCACGCGATGCGCGCCCGGTCGGTGAGGAGTGCTTCGGACTGCGGGCCGCCTTGGAATGCAGTGGCAGTGGCTCAGCCGGCGAGGTTGATGTCGCGGGTGGCCTTATTGGGGTACAGATGGATTCAGAGCAGCAGTTTCTGGCAGCGACGCGGGGAATAGGTTCTTCTCTCCGCGGGCGCCCGCCAGGTCTACCGGGTCAATGATCCGCAGCACGAGGTGTCGCACAGTGGAGGGTGTGGGTCGCATCAATGTCCGCCAGGTTCGCTGCCGGGTCTGCTCGGACTGCAAGTTCACTGACACTGACGTGGACGCCGCTCCGGTCACTGCGGTGGATGCGGCAGCCGGTGTGGCCGGGCCGGTAGTGGCGGTCTGCTGGGAAGCTGAGGTGACGCCCAGCCGCAGCTTGGGCCCAGTCGTGATGAATCTGCTCATCACCTTGGAAGGATCCAGCTTGATTCCAATCATTGAATTGTTGTGACTGAGGACCAGTGGGTTGTTCTGGCTGGCGGGGACAGTGGACAGACCGGAGCGGAGCCGATGGTGATACTGATCAGGTTCGTGGCCCGGATCTGATGTCCCGTGCGAGCAGGGTGCGAACCGTGGCAACTGTGTACTGGGTGTGCCTCTGTCTCACCCATCACCCGCAACGCCAGCAACCCGGCCAGCAGGATCAACGCGATAGCACCGAAGATCCGCATGGGCCGCCGGCGGATCTTCACCACGGTGCGGGCATTGGGGAGCACCACTCCCCCACCGCGCCCTGACGCCGTCTGCGGTACAACACTCGCCCCTTGGGCGGGTGCTGCACTACTGAGGGCTGCCGTCGAGGGCGGGGGCGTCATCGACGAACCAATCTGCTGGTGGTCTAGTTCTGGTCGAGGTATTCGCGCAGGGCAAGGTTGATCAGGTGGCTGCGATCCCGGGCGCCGGCCTTGTCGCGTAGTTCGTCGATCACCTGCAGCTGGCGTGGGGTCATGCGCATCCCCACCTGCTGTTTGGCCTCGTTCAGGTCGCCTCGCGGCTTGAGGATCACACCGAATCTGTCCAGTGATTCGATGACCTGGGACTGCTGATCCTGTTCGACGAGATCCGCCAGCTTGGCATCCGGCAGGCTCAGCGCATGCAGGGTTACCAGCGTCTGCGAGAGTTGGTTCTTGTCAGCGAACAGCTTCAGTCGCTTTCGTAGGGCGGTGTCAATGTAGAACGTGACTGCCTTTTTCTCGTCCATCCGGGGATCGGACGCGTTCACAGCCGATTTCGTGGTGACTTTCCTTGTCCGAGTCTGTTTGGTGGTCCTGGCCGTCGGTGGCGAACTCAGGTTGTCTGTACCCGGATGGGGATCCGCGGCGGAGTCCGGGACTGTCTTCTGGTGTCCGCGGCCCCTGAGCTCATTGCCATCTTTGATGGTGTCTACTGCGCTAGTCGATGTGCTAGCAGATGGCGCTGCTAGCACGTCAGGTGTCAGGCTAGCCACACTGCTAGCATTAACAGTTTCCGTTCTGCGATCAAGAGAGTTAGCCGTCCTGTCGGGTTCTTGGTTGGCCGGCGTGGTGGTTGGGGCGGTGGCCGAGGTCGGTTCGATGCCGTCGTCGTCCCGGCGTCGGGCCAGCTGGCTCAGCGCACTGCGATCCTGACGCAGGAGCAGTCCCTTAGTCGCAGGCGGTGTCTGGCGTGGCGGCCCGGCAGTCTTCGACACGCGAGTTTCGTTGGATGAGTTCTTCGAGGCCGATGTCTTCTTGTTCTTGCCATCAGAGCCATAGTCCTGGTCCGTCATGGCGGCCCTGTTGTTCTTCGGGGTCATCGCGCATCTCCCTCGAGCTCAGCAAGGAGGTTCGCCTCGTGGGTGTTGATGTGGTCGACCAGCAGCTTGGTGATCTCGGTGTAGTCCTGGTTCAGGCCCAGGGCGCCGGCTGCTTTCTCGATCCGCACGGTGGTGCCGACGGCCAGTTGGGCTGCGTCCACCAGGGCGCCGTCCTCGTTGATCTCGGGCACTGGCTGGCCCGTGCGGATCAGGTCCCACACGTCGACGCCCAGGGCGGCGGTGAGCTGCTCGGACATGGCGATGCCGTACTTGCGCTGGATGGCGGCCGCCTTCGTGCTCTCACGCACGAAGGTGTCAGCAATGAGCTCGCCGTGACCATCCAGCATCCCGGTCAGGGTCTCTATCACCTCGCGGTGCATTGCTGTGGCGCGCTGGTTCAGCTGGGTGATGACCACTTGGGTCAGCGACAGGTAGGGATTGTGTTCCTGGGCCTTCAGCAGTGCGATCTGGGCATTCGACAGCCCATCCAGGCTGGCGCCATCGATGCGGGTCGGGATCAGCAGGTGATGGGCCGCACCCAGTGCGGAGGCCGTGAGCGAGCTGTGCGAGTTCGGCGGAGTGTCGATGAGGATGAAGTCGAAGTCGGCGCTCATGTCGATCAACTGGGCTGCCAGCAGCTCGTGCTCATCGGTACGCAGATGCCGTTTGCCTTCGGCGTCCACACTCGCCAGCTCCGGACCTCCGGGGATCACACTGACGTGCTGACGCACCGACAACGGTTCGGGCAGCGCCGAACCCTCCATCAGGCTGTCCCGCAGACCCGCACCCCCGTCCCCCCGATCCACGTAGCCCAAGTCCCAGGCCAAGTTTCCCTGCGGGTCCATGTCCAGCACCAGAGTTTCGATCCCCGCAGCCCCGAGCGTCACGGCCACGTTCGAGACCAAACTCGTCTTGCCCACCCCGCCCTTGCCGTTGTGCAGGGCCACCGTGCGCGACAGCGTCACCTTGTTCACGTCCATGACGCCCAATCTAGAGCCTCCAGGCTATTTAGCGAAATAGCCGACACGTCCGCCATGCGAATAGCTACAGACACAACTAGTAACACAGCTAGAAAAAAAGCTAGCAAAATTACGATCACACCTACTAGACATCTAGTAGACGTAAGGAGAGCAAAGTAACTAGTAGAACTGCTAGCATACATGCTAGTCATATGATCCAGTTGCTGCCGTAGGAGCGGAATTTGTAGGGCCTGAACAGGGCGCGTCGGTGCGGAGGGCTTGGTAGGCGGCCAGAAGCACGTCACGGTGGGCCCACATGGAGAGGAAGCGGCTGTAACGGCTGCGCACGGTCGCTGCCTCAAAACAAACTCGGCAGCGGCTTCTTCGCTGGACAGACCCCGACCGCCGTAGACCGCCTCCATCAGGAGGCCCATTCCGGCTTCGCCCAAGTCGCGGCGTGTCGACAGGGTGAGCAGATTTCCCAGCCCGTTCTCGGGTTCGGGCTGCACGCTGGGCAGGTCATTGGCGCTGAGTTCGACCCTGACTTCCAGCGCCCCGGTATAGCAGGTCCAGAGTCGTATCACCGCGCGTCGGGCATCCAGGGCTAGGTCCGCTAGCACCCGCCGCGGACGTCGATCTTGGGGATAGGTCTCAATGCGCTTCCACATGACTGCGTGCAGATCAGCCAGATGCATCGGGGTGGGTAGCGGCCAAACCAGTGCGTGCCATGCGCAAAGGTTTGGGCAACATCGTCTGCCGGCCCCTCTGGCCGCCACGGTGTCACTCTGCTGGGCCTGGCCGGTCAGAAACACCAACACCTGGTCGGCTGTCTCGTAGTCGGCGCGCTTGAACACCCGCACGACCTCGCCGGCGTACCTGCACGTACCCAGCATCGGGGGCAGGGTGGTCCAGACGGGAACCTCGAGGGCGCTGGCGCCCAGCCATTGGGAGCTGATCTGGGCCAGGAGGGGCGAAGCCAGCCATGGCGATCTGTGGGTCTTGGAACGAACGGAACGCTCCAAGACCCACGGACCAGGGGCGTCGCAGACATTGTCCAAGACAGCTGCAGGGTTGTTGATCCCAAACACCTCGCCACAGGATGAATCCAGTTCTGTCCAACCTGAAGTTGAGGACGTTGACCGGCGATGCGGATCCTCGCTCAACCACGTGCTGGCGCAGGTGCCCATGGGCTTCCGTAGGTCATGGCCCAGCACCGAACCTCATCTGTCGTGCCAGATCGGTGGGGACGGCGGTAGAGGCTTGGCGCATGCGGTGCAGCCTGCGAGATGCGCGTCTGGATCGGGTTATGGACGCCAACTTCCGCGATCCGTTCCGGGCAGGTCGAAGGACTCTCCTGCCAACAGGGGGGTGTGCACCAACGAGGAATCGGCGATCGTCGATGCCTGTCGGATGTCATGGCAGCAGATCGTGAGGGAGGTGGCCAGTACGATGGCCACTACGCTAGCCGCCGTACTCGCCAGTTAACTAGCTGAGTAGCATGCCAACAAGATAGCTAGCAAAGTTGAAGAACGCTAGTCCACTTACCCTTCGGGACACAGCCCAGGGTAGTGCGACCTGGATAGGCGATCGTTACGAGAGCGCGAAACAGGTATCACGCGGCACCTGCACACCTGCCAACGTGATGGCCGTGTTGGAGGGGCTGAATCAATGGTGGGAGATATCCTCCATGAGCTCCCGCACCCGCCGGCCCAGGACCAGACGGATCAGGATGTTCGCGTCGATGACCAGGCCACGGGTGGGATGGTTCATCGGGTGTGGCGGGTGGTCTTGTAGTCGGCCACGACCTCCTCGACGTCCACCCCGGCACCGGTGAGCAGGTCGTCGAGTGTGGCTGCTGCGGCACGCAGCGAGGTGACCTGCTGGTCACGGTCGACCGGGGTCGGGATGAACCAGCCCACGGTCACCCCGTGCCGGGTCACCGCCACCGGTTCGGCGGCACCGATGTAGTCGGACAACCCGGCCCGGAACTCACGAATCCCCACGCTGGTCGTCATGCACAATCACCCCTCACCCATCACATGTGTACCTGTGTGTACACATTCTAGCGACACGAGGCGCACGCCAACCGCATCCCTTCAGCGACACAGCCAACGGGCCAAGCCCCGTACACGCCACCACAGGGCCCTGCCCCCGCTCCGGTCCGTTCACCGCCACCAAGGGCGGGCGCCCGCAGCCCCCCTGCGGACGGCCCGGGGGACGGGTGCCGGCGAATGGCCAGACCGGCTTGGTTTGTCTGCTGGGGCGTTGTGGCCAGAGAGATGTGGTCTGCCGGGTTGTTCGCCCGGTGGGTGGTTCAGGGGCGGTGGGGGAGTGCGAGGGATGTGATGTGGGTCCATGCGGTGCGGTAGTCGGCGAGCATGGGGTGGCGGCGGATCAGTTCGATCAGGGGTCGTTTGTCGTCGGGCAGGGGCCGGATCGCGATCCCGCTGCGAATGGCCACCGCGGGACATTTGTGCTCGGTGAGAGTGGGTTCCAGTTTCGCGATCCAGCGGCGGGGGCTGGTACCACGGGTACCCCCGGGCAGGTTGTTGAACACCACAAGGGTGGGCATGTCCGGTATCTGTTCCAGCCACTTGGCGGTGGATCGCACGCCCCGGCCTGAGGGTTCCACCACGAGCACCCGCAGCACTGCCTGTTCCTTCCAGTTGGCGGCGCAGGTCCCACTCCAAGGAGCTGGCGGTCACCAGGCACACCTGTGTCGCCTCCGGAATGGCGGCCAGGGCCTCGCGAACAAGCCGCCCCCGGTCGCTGCCGGTCTCGTCCCGGGCGGCCCACCCGCGCCTCGTCCTCGATGCGGTGGTGGGTGGGGTGGGTGCCCGGCTGGTCGAGGTGCCGCATGGTGCCCAGCCACTCGTCGTTGGACAGTTCCAGCACGTGGGTGCGGTACTGCTCAGCGGCCAGGTCGGCCAGGATCGCGGTCACCGTGGTGGTCCCGGCGCCGGGGTTGGTGCCCTCGATGACGACCACCGGGGTTCGAGAAATCTCCATGATGCCAAGTTAACCGGGCAGACATTGTGGTGTGGGGACGGTGGCATCGGTGGGATGCCCATTCGACCCCAGCACACCGATCCCGAACACCTCGCCCGGTGGGCGGCGTCCCGCCGCCGGGTCGGTGGACGCATCCGCCAGCTGCGGCTGGCCGCGGGCCTGTCCCAGGAACAACTCGCGCTGCAGTCCGCGATGAGCCGCAACCAGCTGATCGAGGTCGAGCACGGCCGCGCCGGACTGCTGTTCGAACGCCTCGACGACCTCGCAGCAACCCTCGGCGTCACCGCAGCAGACCTGATGACCCCAGACCAGTAGGAACACCCCACGAGCAGCCTCCACCAACACCGTGCCGGCAGCTCGCGCTCAACCACCTCGACGATGTTGCGGACCATGGCAGGACGGTTGGTGGGGAAACGACCACACCGGGAGGCCCAAGGCTACGGGATGGGATGCAGACTGTGTGGCGATGAAGGAGCAGGAGTTCGTGCGGCGTGAGCGCCGGGCCCGGGTGGTGCAGGCCTGGCTGTCTGGCATGCCCGTCGACGGGATCGCCACCGAACAACAGCTCGAGGTGCTGGCGGTGCGCCACATCCTGGCCAAGACTGCAGCGGGCGCGTGAGCACGTGACCCGGACCGGAGACCACCGGGCGGACACCTACCGGGACGCGGCCCGAGCCCATGGATGGCCTAGTAGCGCGGTGGTGGTATTCAGGTTCAGGACCTAGCGTGCCGCGCTGAAGCAGGCTGCCCGGCGACGTGCCATCAGCGACGTCGAGATCCACGCCTGGGCCTCTCGCTACTTCGCTGAGACCACCAACGTGTCATGGAACCAGATGGCCCGCTGGATGCGACACAACGGCGACCCAGGGGCGAATACCATCCGCCAACGCATCGGCGTCTGACCAACCATCATTCAAGCGAGATACAATACTGCGCTTGGAGACTGACAACAAAGACTACGAACAAATAGACCAAAGCATCATGATCCGTACCCGTTCCTCATGATTACGGCACACTCATGCAGGCACACTGATTCGTTCGCGCCTGAAACAAAAGGTCACGACCTCAGACCACAGCCTCTGCTGCAATATTTTCGTACATCAAGAGATTTCAAAAGATTTTTCGGTTCGACATGGAGAGGGTGCGTCTCTAGTTATCCTCACCGACTCATGAAATCGCTGGACAGCAGCGAGAATTTTATAGCCAATACGAACTATTCTCACATTAAGTGGTCCACGATTGCCGCCAAGAAATATGCTTGGCTCACCACCGTTACCATGTCAGCAATGAATCAACTGAGCGATCAGCTCCATCATTCCTGATCCGGATTAATAATCCGGATCAGGAATGATGGATTATTACGCACGCCAAACATCCTGAGAACCACTAGCGAGGAGTAGCCATCGAAGCAGATCGAATCCCTCTCGCGGCTCCTCATTGAAGGCTAATGCCATTTCATTTTCACTACGGTCTTCCACCCACAAGAGGCGCCAATCTCGATGATTCGGATTCATTTTTTCGAAGAAAAACTTAACCCCACCGGGCGGTTCTGGAATGTGCAGGCTATCCCATAGCCTAGAAAATTGATCGTTTGAGGAATAGCTTCGGCGAGAAAAATTTATTGCACTCATTGCGTTGAGTAGAATCCGCATTCTCGTGGAGCCACTATCGCTTTTAAATCGGAAGTAGACTCGTCTCCGCGGGGCAATCTCCGGAAATGGACCATGGATTGGATTCGGGAATGCAACAACCTGGGATTCAACATCATCCGCGCCATTCAATGGCCGCATATACTTTTCAAACCTCTCAAGGAACTCTGGATAGTTCTCGGGAGTAAACTCACCCCACGTCATCTCCGCAGCGATCGAATAGTTAACTTGCTGTCGATCCCATTCTTCAACGCTGTACTGATGGAGCCTAGGAATAAAGTCGTGATATTCGTCATCGGGGATCTCATACGCCGAGCGAATTTCGAGTACGATTGACCGCAATCTTTTAGAGAGATTCAACTTAGCCAAGAGTGCGTCACACATAGCAATGCCTAATTTATCGCCATCGAAGCTTCCGGTACTCATTTCCACCCTCCATGGCTAACCGCCCTCGATTTTAGCCAATTTTTCGCACCATTAATTCGCCAACAATTGCGGTTTCAAGACCGCCATGCTTCTTGCGTTTTTTACTTCCAGTGGACCCCAAAATGACTTAGGACGGGATTGCATGTTTGGCATGGGGCCTTCGGACCGGGATTGAATGGCCCATAGGGCAAGCTGTTATTTGGAGGGGTGATTTCCCCCCACAGCCAAGGTTCTAATCTCTGCCCCCTCGAGTCTCTCGCCAGCATTCAAAGCTTTGGAGAGTGCTTCAATTCCGGCACATTTTCCAGAAAACCCTTGACGCAATTTTCCCTTTTTCGACAATCCGATCCCAAGGGTATTAACAGCCTTATTTACCTCCGGATGAACTTCAAATGGTTGACCGTCGTTCTGGGACATGCCGTAAAATTTCCGGCCCGTGACGGTGGTCAACTCGGACACAGCGCCCGTCTCTTTTCCGTCTCGATAGGCCTGCACTGCAAGCGCTCTCAAGGGATCAGTGTTGCCATGACTACCCAACCGAGCGCCTGCGCCAAGGATAGACGCCGACAGCACACCAGTACCACCACCCACCAATGTGGCCCGTATCGCACCACCGATAGACTTCGGTCCACCTTGAGTGGCATAGGTGAGCCCGCCACTCGAACTGCCGTCCATAAATGCGCCAGCACCCGCCATCAAAACCTTGCGGCCCACCGTGGAAGCCATATCTTCGGTTAGGGTCCTGACTCCGGCCGCGGCGGCACCACCGATCCCCGCGCTGAACAATCCGATGGCGCCATCCACGGCAGTGTGTTTCCAGTTCACCGAACCGTTCTGGAACTTCTGCAGCCCCGTGCTGATACCAGCCGAAATCAGCCCACCTCCAATGGCCGGGCCCACCACGGGAATCGCCATCGCAGCGATACCGGCCACCACCATGGCACCAGCGGCCAAGTACTCCCAGTTGTGTTTCACCCAGTTCGTCGCCGCATGGTATGCGTTCGACAGCATGCCACGGTTCGCATCCCGGTAGGCCTGCAGATCGGCGTCCGACACCGGACGCAAACCCAGCGGGTCGGAGAAGTTCAACGGATCATTGCCGGCGAAACTGTAGGGATTGCCCGACCACGCAGCACCCGCCACACCATCCAACGGATCGGTCGACAGGAACGACCGCGAACCCGGATCGTAGACACGCGCCTGCATCCACTCCAGACCCGCCACCACCAAACCACCCTGGGCACCCACCGACACACCACCAGCAGCACCACCCAGCACCCCGATGCCCGTCGTGGCAGCCCACGGGTCCGCGCCCGTCGAACGCGGGCGCCAGTCCGGCGTCATCCACCCCTGACCGCGCTCCGACACCTCCAGCACCGCAACCGCGGTGATCGCGTCCAGCACCCGCAAGGTCGAGCACCCATCGAGGATGCGATGCCGACCATCGCCCTGGTGCGGACGCTGTGTGTGGGGGACAGACCACCGGGGACAGTGGCCCCGGTGGGTACCGACACCACCTTGACGGGTCCCGATGAGGCGATGTGCCGGCCACGGTGCACGACGGCAACCGGGTGCCCCAGATGGCCGATACGGGACACAGCACCCGTGCCCGGATGCTGGGCAGGGATTGCGATGTCCGGCCCCACCAGCATCATGGGCGGCGAGACGGACGCCACGGGACGGTGCCGATTCTCGGGAGGAGCAGCCATGAACGACGACCACCTCGGTGCGAGCCGTGACGGATCGCGACACGAGCCATCGGCGGATGACCATGCGGTCGCTGCCGCCCCGGCCCGGGGCGGCGTGTCACATCGCAGGATCGTGCTGGGCACCGCACCCCTCGGCATCGACGACGTGGTGGCCGTGGCACGCCACGGTGCCGAGGTGGTGATCGCCGACTCTGCGTTCGATGCCATGCAGCGCGCCCGCGCCGTGGTCGACGACCACGCGGCATCCGACCGGGCCATCTACGGCGTCTCCACCGGTTTCGGTGCGCTGGCCTCGACGCGCATCGACGTGGCCTCGCGCGACGAGCTGCAGCTCTCGCTGATCCGCTCCCACGCCGCCGGTTCAGGACCAGAGGTCGACACAGAGGTGGTGCGCGCGCTGATGCTGCTGCGGCTGCAGACCTTCACCACCGGGCACACCGGCGTCCGGCCCACGATCGCCAGCCGCTATGCCGCGCTGCTCAACGCCGGGTTCACACCGGTGGTGCACGAGTTCGGCTCGCTCGGCTGCTCGGGCGACCTCGCACCGTTGGCCCACTGCGCCCTGGCAGTGATCGGAGAGGGTCCGGTGCGCGATGCCTCCGGCATCCTGATGTCCTCCGCGGACGCCCTGCAACAGCTCGGCCTCGAACCCACCGGCCTCGCTCCCAAGGAGGGGCTGGCCCTGATCAACGGCACCGATGGCATGCTCGGGATGCTGTGCCTCGCGCTGCACGACCTGCGCGTGCTGGTGCGCACCGCCGACGTCTCCGCGGCCATGAGCGTGGAGGCCCTCCTGGGCACCGACCGTGTGTTCGCCGCAGACCTGCAGGCCGTGCGTCCCCATGCCGGACAACGCGACGCGGCGGCGAACCTCGTGCGGTTGCTCGCCGGGTCGGCCATCGTGGCGAGCCACCGCGGCGACGACTGCACGGTGGTGCAGGACGCCTATTCGCTGCGCTGCTCGCCGCAGGTGGCCGGGTCGGTGCGCGACACCCTCGACCATGCCGCCCGGGTCGCGGCGGTGGAGCTGGCCAGCGCCGTCGACAACCCGGTGGTGCTCGACGACGGGCGCATCGAGAGCAACGGCAACTTCCACGGGGCACCGGTGGCGCACGTGCTCGACTTCCTCGCCATCGTGGCTGCCGACCTGGCCTCGATCAGTGAGCGGCGCACCGACCGCCTGCTCGACCCGGCGCGCTCACATGGCCTGCCCGCCTTCCTGGGGCAGAACCCTGGGCTGGACTCCGGGCTGATGATCGCCCAGTACACCCAGGCCGCCCTGGTCTCGGAGATGAAGCGGCTGGCCAATCCGGCCAGCGTCGATTCGATCCCGTCGTCGGCAATGCAGGAGGACCACGTCTCGATGGGCTGGTCGGCTGCCCGCAAGCTGCGCCGCAGCGTCGACGCGCTCACCCGCGTCCTCGCGATCGAGGTGATGGCCGCCGCCCGCGGCCTGGAACTGCGCGCCCCGCTCGCCAGCGCGCCCGGCACGGCGTCGGTGGTGCAGCTGCTGCGCCAGCACGTGGCCGGTGTCGGCCCGGATCGTTTCCTGGCCCCCGACATCGAGGCATCGGTGCGCCTGGTGGCAGGCGGCGATGTCCTCGAGGCCGTCGAGGGCGTGTTGGGAACCCTCGACTGATCCCACGCGATCGCGCAACCGGATGCCGGTGTGGGCCGCGCATCCCGTGAGCGTCCCACGCGCCCTGTACCCATCCTGACGTCCATGCGTGTCGAGGAGCCCTCATGAGCGACACCACGCCACCACCGGAACCCGCCGCCGGGACGCGCGCCAGCACCGTGCTGGAGGCCCGCAGCTACGAGTTCGTGCCCCTCGAGGAGCGGCACGGCGAGACCCGCAGCCTGTTCACCCTGTGGTTCGGCGAGCAGCTGTCCAGCTTCGCGCTGGTCACCGGCGGCCTGGCGATCACGCTCGGCCTGAACTTCTGGTGGGCGCTCGTGGCGATCGTGGCCGGCAACCTGCTCGGCGCGCTGCTGATGGCCGGCCATTCCGCCCAGGGTCCTGTGCTGGGACTGCCGCAGATGATTCAGTCGCGCGCACAGTTCGGCTTCTTCGGCACCCTGCTGCCGCTGCTGATCACCTGGTTCATGTACGTGGCCTTCTCGGCGGTGGCCGTGGTGCTGGCGGGCGAGGGGTTCCAGTCGGTGTTCCACGGGCCGCTGTGGTTGTGGATCGGGGTGTCGGTGATCCCGATTCTGGTGTTGGCCATCGTGGGCTACGACCTGATCCACAGTGCGATCAGGTACGTCGGCTGGGCGATGGGCGTGCTGTTCCTCGTGGTGGTGGTGCTGCTGGTCGTGCACGGCGTCCCGATGGCACAGCTGCGCCACGGCCACTTCTCCTGGACCGCCTTCCTCGGGGCCACCTCGCTGTTCATCACCTGGCAGCTCACCTACGCCCCGTACGTGTCCGACTACTCCCGCTACCTGCCGCCCACGAAGGCCCGCGGGGCGTTCTGGTACACCTACAGCGGCACCACGATGGGCTCCATCGCGGTGATGGCCATCGGGGCCGCCGTCGCATCCCTCGCCCCGGGGCAGGACGTGGTGCAGACCATCCGCCAGCTCGGCGGGCACGTGGGCGGGGCGCTGCTGGTGCTGGCTCTGGCCCTCGGCCTGGTGATCGTGAACTCCACCAACATCTACGGCGGCACGATCTCGACGCTCACGATCCTGCAGCACTTCCGTCCGATCCGCTCCACCATCGGCAAGCGGGTCGCGGCGGCCCTGCTGATCGGTGGCCTGGCGGTGGTGGTGGGCATCCTCGGCTCGGGAGACTTCCTCACCAACCTGAACAACTACCTCAACTTCGTGCTGTACTTCATGATTCCGTGGACGACGGTGAACCTGGTCGACTTCTACGTGATCCACCACGGCGACTACACCACCGACGACTTCTTCTCGGCCCACGGCACCTTCGGGCGCTGGGGGATGCCGGCGATCATCACCTACTTCGTCACCTTCGCGATCGAGCTGCCGTTCATCGACACCACGCTGTTCGAGGGGCCGGTGTCGCGTGCCCTGGGCGGCATCGACCTGGCCTGGATCGTGGGGCCGCTGGTCTCGGTTCCGCTGTACCTGCTGCTGGCGAAGCGCAAGTTGCGGCTGAGGCACCTCGACCTGCATGTGCAGGACGCCGTCACCGGCGGCACCGCTCCGCGGGGTCCGGCGGCGTGAGGCGCG
>JARPRK010171817.1:0-11037 GCA_031763565.1 Amazona festiva | reverse complement strand
CTCGGACGAGTTTCCGTTGCAGACCACGCTGCATGTGGTCTGATCCGAAGCCGATGCACCGCCATGTTCGATGTCAAAGCCGCAATAGCACTCGCTTGCATATTCAACTCCAGCATATGAGTAGCCGCTGCTCTTGCAGCCGGCCAGACACTGGGCAACGGTGAGCGTCGAGCCGTTGATGGCCACAGCGGCCTTCGAGTTGGTGATCTGCGTCGCGGGGAGCTTGATGCCGGACCCGAGGACGCCCGTGGTGGCGTCGCAGGTGGCAGCAAGGCGGCCAGAGGGAAGCGAGGTCATGGATTGGTCCTCTCAGATGGCGTAGGCGCCGGGGATGGTGCTCGACTCGGTGGCGGTGCTGCCGCTGGCGTCCGACAGGGCGTAGGCGCCGGGGATGGTGCTCGACTCGGTGGCGGTGAACCCGCCATTGCCGGCGGCGATGGTCCCGATGTCGGCGACGCCGTTGGTGGCCGAGTAGGTCTGGCCGTTGACCTTGATGGCCTGAACGGCAGACGCCGCCGAGCCCTTGGCTGCGGCGGCGTCTGATGCGGCGGTGGTGGCCTTCTGGTTGACGATCACCAGGTTGTTCTGAACCTTCTGGAACTCGGGGTCCAGCTGGTCCTTGGTGTAGACGATCACGGACATAGGGCCTCCCGGCTCTGGTGGTGGATCACGGGGCCGCCGTACCGGCGAAGTCGCGCCAGCCGGAGCCGTCCCAGCAGAACGGCTTCTTGAGGTCGGTGCGGTAGAAGACGGCGCCGATGCGACCGGCCATGGCCGAGGACGTCATGCTCGGGAACGCGGTCCCGGCGGGCAGGCCCAGCACCGAAGACGAGTTCGGCATCTCCAGCGACCCGGCGAGGTACACGGTGCCGTCGACGTGGTCGGTGCCACCGTTCGCGGAACCGTAGGGGTCGATGCACGTCGACCCGCCCGGGAGGTCCACGTCGTTGCGGCGGTACGGGATGCCGGACACGACGTCGTACCAGGAGTCGCGGCCCAGATCCATGCGCAGGGCCGCGCTGTTGGGCATCTCCCACCAGTACGCCATCTCCCAGGTGGTGTCCTTCGTGCCGCCCTTGAACTTGTTGCCCCGGGCGGCCACGGTCGAGCCTGTCGCGGCCGGCATGGACACCCACCGCTGGTTGGAGATGTAGACCTCGCAGCCCACCAGTAGCAGGTTGGCGAACTTGCCGTTCAGGAGGACGCCGTTGGCGTTCTTGCCGTTGGTGGTCTCGAAGTAGGTGCCGAACGCGGACAGGTGCGACCCGCCGTCCATCTGGATGCCGGTCTGGTAGCCCTCGATGGATCCCGAGTGGAGCGACGCCATGGCCTTGTTCTTCAGCCAGATGCCGCCGCGGGCGACGCCGTCGAGCGTGGTGGCGTAGACGCGGATGCCAGAAATGTTGGCGTTGTAGCAGTAGTCCAGCACCAGGCCCCAGTTGGACCGCTGGACGTGCAGGCGCTCGATGTGGGCGTACCAGATCGAGCTCAGGTAGACCGCCGAGTCGAATCCGAAGACGTGCACGTCGCGCAGGCACAGCATCGAGACGCCCTGCGAGGCGCTGATGCCGATCTGGCCGGTGGTGGGCGTGGTCGCGTTGTTGGTGATGCGCAGGCACTCGATGGTGGAGCTGTTGCCCATCACGATGGTGGCGCCCGAGGTGACCATGGAGGTGATCTCGGCGAAGCGCTGACCTGAGCCCATCGAGGTGGACGTGAGCTTCTGGTCGGCCAGCATCGTCACGGTCGAGCTGACGACGTACTTGCCCAGAGGCAGGAAGACCACGCCACCGACGCCGGCCGCCGCGATGGCGTCCTTGATGGCCTGGGTGTCATCGGTGGCACCGTCACCGACCGCGCCATGCGACTTCACGTTGACGATGTTGGCGCTGCGGGCGATCTGCAGCATGCGGTTCTCGACCACGCCCGACATGGCGCCCGTGGAAGGGTCGACGGGGGAGACGTCGATGAAGGGCTGAGTCATGCGGACCTCACAGTGCCTGGACGATGTTGGGGCCTGCGATGGCGGCGGTGACGGACGCCGTACCAGTGCCGCCGCCCGTACCGGGGGTCACCTGCGCGAGGCCGGTGGACGGGTCCACGGTGAGACCGGCGAGCACGGTGGCGGGCATCGTCACAATGCCGTTCTGCACCGGAAGCGCCGTGCCGTCTGGGTAGTGGATCGACTGCACCGAGTTGGCGGCAGCCGCGAGCGCGTTGTCTGCGCCGGTCTGCGCGGAGTGGATGCGGGTGGCGAGGTCGCTGAGCTTGCCGACCAGTGCGCTGTTGAGCTGGCCCTGCGTCAGGTTCGCCATCAGGCCCCCTGCACGACCGGGCTGGTGGCGATCGGGACCGCCGGCGCCAGCGAGTCGGTGGTGGCCGGAGCGGTGGCCTCCTGCGCGGCGGGGGTGGTGTCGTCGTCCGCGGCGGGCATCGTGGGCAGCGCAGCGGACTGTGCTTCTTGGTCGGAGATCGCCTGCGACACCTCGCTGGCATCTGGGCCGACGGGTCCGTTGATCGAGATGGACGGCGCTGCCGTGCCGCTGGAGTTGGCGGTGTTCAGTGCTGCGTTCTCGTTGTTCGTCACGGTCGCGGTGACCGAGGTGCCATTTGGGGTGGTGGCCTGCACGTTGGCAGTCGAGCCGTCGCCATCGTCGAATCCGAGCTGGAATCCGCCGAGGCTCGGGACATGGCCGAGAGCGAGCGCGCCGATGACGAGCACGACGACGGGGGAGCATGCACCGATGGCCACGAACCAGCGCGGGTCCGCAGCGTGCAGGGCGTTGTCGATGAGACGACCGCCCATGAGGAACGAGGCGTAGGCGATGCCGATGGCATAGGCCCAGATGCGCATGACGCGCGGCACGGTGACGGTGTTGCTCATGTCAGGCTCCCTGGAGTTCGGTGACGGTGTAGGCGTTGCGCCACTGCATGAGGCGCTTGAAGGTGGCCGGGCCGGGGATGCCGTTCGCATCGGCGCCGGTGTAGCCGTAGATGTGCTGCAGGTGGGCGTAGGCGGCAATCGAGGCCGGACCCCAGAGGCCGTCGAGCTTCCCGGCGTAGAGGCTGTTGCGCAGCAGCATCATCTGGACCGCGCGGATCAGCGGCGACGGGGTGAGCGGCTTCTTCGCCTCGGCCTGCTCGACGTTCAGCGCGATCGCGGCCGAGGTGGCCTTGAAGCTGATCGTCGGGGTCTTGATGGCCGTCTGGACGGCGCGGGTGCCGCTGAACTTCGCGGCATCGGGCACCTGCTGGGTGACCTTGAGGATGCCGGCGGCCTTGAGGGCGGGCACGAGGTGGCCCATGTCGATCCAGCCGCGCAGGAAGCTGTTCGCGGGGCGGTAGCGGATGTACTGCCCATTGCCGTTGGTCTGCGAACCGACCGCACCCTGCGGCATGGTGTTGCCCTCGATGGCGCGGTATCCGGAGTAGTTCGCGCTCGTCGGAGCCGCCATTCCCACATGGGTGGCGATGGACCCCGAGCCGTACAGCACTGCATCGCCCGAGGTCGGCGAGTAGCCCGAGTTCCGAGCGCGCCACGCGCCGTGGTTGCTGGCCAGCGACTCGAGGTAGGGGCAGTAGTAGGGGTTGTCGATCACGGTGCGCAGGTCGATGCCCTGACGCGCCCACGCATCGCACCAGCTGGCCGCGCACCACGGGTTGCCCTGCCAGGACGGCTTCATGTCGTCCCAGGCGAAGATGAGGTTGGAGAAGCTGGGCTGCTCGGTCCAGCCCACCCGGGACTCGGCGAACGCCACGGCGGCACGGCCCAGCTGGGCGATGCTGGAGCCGGACGCCACGGCCGGGACGGACACGAGGCCGACCACGCCCACCGGGACGCTGGACGCGGCGATGTTGTCCTCGGGCTTGAAGTCGGGGTGCGGGGTCTCGTGGCCGGCGGCGTCCTGCTCTCCCTCGGCCTGCGCATCCCACATCAGGCGCAAGGCCTCGACAGGGGGATTCTCGATCACTGCAGCGCTCACGGCGCCTCCTTTGGGCATGAAAAAACCGCCCGGAGGCGGTCGGATGGATCAGGGCTGGAGGTACGGGTCAGCGCCACTCGGGGGGGTGGCGTGAACGCGATGCTCCGGCCATCGGGCCAGCAGGTCGCGCACCCAGTCGCTCAGGTGGCGCCAGGTGGCGCTGGCGGTGGCGAGTTCGGCCTGTGCCTTGTCACGAGCGGCGTCCGCCTTCTCGCGGGCGGCGCGCTCGGTGGCGACCTCCACGCGCAGCGCCTTGACCTCGGCGCGCACCGAGTCGAGGTCGCGCTTGAGGCTGTCGATGAACTGCCCGGCGTAGTTCTCGACCGCAGCGTGGATCTGCTGGTCGGACTGCACGACGGCGGCGTCATCACGTACCTGCGTGGCGGTCAGCTCCGGGTTGTGGCGCTTCTGCATGGCCTTGCCGACACCCCACAGGACGCCCATGCCGCCACCCAGGAACAGCCACCCAGAGGCGTCCTTGAGGATGTCCTGCCACCACGTCATCCAGCACCCCCGGATCGAATGGCCTGCGCAGTCTTCGCCTGCTCCCGCTTGGCTCGGGTGGAGCGGAAGCTGGAGAGCAGCCGCAGGACCGCGGCCACCACCCACAGGCCGGAGAAGATGAGGCCGCCGAAGTAGATGCCGAACGGCTGGGTGAGGGCAGCGATCGCGTACTCGGTCCACGCGAATGCGATGGCCAGCAGCCCGGCCCGCTTGAGCCACCAGCGCGTCTCGAGGTTCTCGAACCAGGCGAGGATCGTAGAACCCCACAGCAGGCCGCCGGCGATCCACAGGAATGCCATGGGGATGCCCCAGCCGTCCGGCGCGCGGTCCACGATGGGGCCGAAGAAGATGTCGTCGTCGGGCCGCGGCGGGTAGACGAACAGGTCCGTCAGCACCATCAGGCCGTAGGCGATCGACACTCCACAGGCGGCCAGCTCGAAGGGCCTGTTCAGCACCCGGTCGCGCAAGCTGCGAGGCCATGGCACCGTGGGCCGCTGGAACCGGCGCATCAGATCGCGTCCAGCTGGGCTTGGGTGATGCCGGAGTCCGCGAGCAGGGGGTTCGTGGAGGTCTGGGCCTGCGAGGCGGTCGCGCTGGCGGAGCTGGCGAGCGCGACAGCGGCACTGGCGTCCGAGGCCGCAGCGTTGGCGATGTCGACCGCGCCGAGCACCTGCTTGATCGCATCGGGCGCCTCGATCACCCAGGCGTAGTTCTCGATGCCCGAGCCGAAGTTGACCCAGCCGCCCCAGACGTCATCGTCAACCGAGATGTCGGGGTACATGCCATTGACGTCGGCCACGACCTGCGAGATCGGGGCACCGGAAGCGTCGTACATCGTGATCGGGTTGCCGCTGCCGTCGAGTATCCGGCCGACCGCACCAGGCGCCGGCATGCCGGTGTCGGGATTCGTGACCACATCGTGCGGGAAGTGATGCATGGAGGCCTCAGATCTGTGCGATTTGGGTGAGCGTGAGGCCCTGGCCGCCCTGCCAGAGCTTCACCGCCGAGGAGCCGGCGTTGTAGATGGTGAAGGCGACCTGCGTGGGCTTCGTCAGCGTCAGCAGGCCCGACGAGCCGTTGATCGGGTCGTACTCATCGCCGCTGGGTCGCGTCGTGGTGAGCGAGCGCGGGATGGAACCCGGATTGAGATACATGATGAGGCGCAGGTTGTCCTGCGAAGGGGTGGCCGTGAGCTGCAGCGAGACCGACCACACGCCGGCGGGAAGCGTCGGCGCCCCGCCACCCTGGACGGAGGCCGTGCCACTGCCCGACCACACCGGAATCAGCCACGTCTTGGGCTCGAGGGCGGTGCCCGATCCCCAGGTGCTCGACCTGCCCACCCAGTAGCCCGCCGAGGCGCGCAGCTGGGAGAAGTTCGAGCCATCCGAGCGCCACGAGCTGCCATCGGGCAAGCTGACCGTCAGGCCCGGACGCTGGTAGGGCTTCACGGCCTCCAGTGACTCGGCATACAGCAGCGGGTTGCGCCACACGCGGCACTGCTGCACGTCGGTGGGCATCTGCTGGGATGACGAGATGCGGACCCAGCCGATGGGGATGTGAGCCTTGCCCGTACCGGCGGTCGCGGCATCGTTGGGCATGGGCTGGGTGGTTGCCCCATCGCCGCCCTTGATCGCCTGCAGCGTCCAGGTGTCGGAGTCCCAGTCGATCTCCCACACGATCAGATCCCAGCGGGTCGAGCTGGTGGGGGCGAGCTGGATGGATGCGGCGATCGGCGCATTGCCGATGCCCCAGCCGTCCACGTTGCCCGAACCGGAGACGCGCACGGTGCGGTCGGCGTTGGCGACCTTCGTGATCGTCCAGTCACCGGCGCCGGACGCCGAGAACGGGAACCCGGTCATCGACGAGGCGAGACCCGCCCAGCCCGATTCCTCCATGGTTCCGTCGAAGCCAACAGGTGTGCTCATGGTCAGTGCCTCCCAAGGCTGCGGAGTCCGTAGGCGATGTTTCGCACGGTGCGATAGAGGGCGTAGCTGGACGACTTGAGTTCGCCCACCACGGGGGTGACGGACAGCTGCGGCTCGCCGGCCTCGTTCACGCCGCGGTCGGCCTTGATGTCGACCTCGCGCAGCCGCTCGCTGATCTGGACGCCGGCAAGCTCGACGATCACCTGGTCGCCGAGCCACACGTTGTCGCCGAGGCGGAAGTTGCGGGCGTCGGTGAGGGTGACGGTGATGCCATCGCTCAGCGAAGCCTCCGCGAGCGCCTTGACGCCGGCCGCCACGAGGGCATCAGTGGTTGCGGCATCGGACGAGTCGGAGAACACCTCCTGCGGCCAGTGCCACACGTTCTCCTGACTGTCGGCCTTCACGACCGCGAAAGCGCGCTTGGTCATGTCGCCCTGGCCTCCGACGACCACGCGGGTCGCGGTCGGCGCCGACATGGTGCGCCCCCAGCCCTGCACCGTGCCACCAATCTCGGAGAGGTCGTGGGGGAACAGCGAGGTCTCGTAGACGTCGACGACCAGGCCGCCATCCACCTGCGTCACGCTCAGCCCGAGACCATCAGCCTCCAGCAGCGGCATGACCTCCTCGGCGAGCGTGGTCATGCGAACCTGCACGGTGTGGGTCGATCCGCGACCGGCATCCTGAGCCACTCGCAGGCCGGGGAACCGACCTGCGTTGTTCGCCACCAGGGTCTTGAGGATCGTCTCGGTCGGGCCAGTGATCTGCTGCTCGCCGCGCGAGGTCTGCGCCAGCATCCACGCCGAGTAGCCCGCCTGCATCGACGTCTTGTACGCCACCGCCGTCTGCTCAGGGCAGGGATACAGCAGCATCGAGTCGATGATGCGCAGGTCGGACTGGAACGTGGCCTGCACCGTTCCCGAGACGGTGGGTCCGACACCCTCGAGCGAGGTGAGCGCGCCGTTGAACAGGCGCACGCCGTCACGGTCGACGGTCAGGCGAATGCCCCGGTCGAACAGGGCCGCCTTGTCGGCGGCCGGACCGCCGGTGGGCATCGTGATCGACGCCTCGCTGATGCCGTTGTGGCGCAGCGTCAGCTGAAAGTCGTCACAGGCCCGCACGTCGAGAGTGGCCAGCCAGTTGAACCCGTCCCACAGGTCGATGTCCAGCACGCGATCACCAAGCCCTGAAGTAGCGGGGGATGAGGGTGCCGTTCACCTGGCCAGCGCCCGACATGGTCACAGTCAGCGGGATCACGCCACCGGGCGGGACCGGCGCGAACCGGGGTCGGCTGGTGAGCTGGTTGGTCACGTCCTTGCCGTTCAGCATGACGACCTGGCTCAGCGGGTCGGTGTCGATGCTCAGCGAGTCGGTGGCCGACAGCGCGAAGGGGATCGTCACCGATCGGCCTGCCTCCGGGTCGCCGACGCCGAGCACCAGCCCGGAGTCGACAGGTCCGTTCACCTGCCACTTGATCCAGCCCTCGACGTCACCGGGGTTGGTGATGTGGGCCTGGCTGGCGGAGCTGTTCGACGTGATGTTCCACACGCCCTTGGGCGTCTGGGTGGCCGGTGCCATCCACGGCATCGGCGTGAACGAGTGCCACGGCTTCGAGATGGGCTTGCCCTGCCAGAACGGCACGTCGTCGGCGACCAGCTCGAGGGCAGTCAGCGACCACTGCTGCCATGCCGGGTCGTTGGTGTAGCCGGCCGCCATCTTCGACAGGTGGCAGACCAGCGTGCGGGCATCCGACCCCGGCGCCTTGACCTTCCAGGAGCCCGGCAGGTTCGGGTGCATCGTGTCGAGGAACTGCGACTGGTAGTGCACCCACTCGGCCGAGCTGACGTCGTTGTAGATCAGCAGGTTCCAGTTCACGGTCCGCGGGTTGGCCTTGTAGCCGCGCCGGATCGCGCCGTGACGGGAGTCGGACGCCGAAGTGAACAGCGCGAAGTCCGGCATCTCGAGACCCACGAAGTCGGGCATCATCACGATGCCCGACTTCCCGGAGTAGTCGGTGAGTGCCCATTCCGAGCCGTCCCAGCCAGTCCAGGTCATGTCGAGACCCGCCTGCAACCGGATGCGGGGAATGGGCGCCAGCCCTGGTCCATACTGCATGGATCACACCCCCAGAGCCACGGATCCGAGACCGGCTCGCAGAGCGGTCTTGCGGTCCTCCCACGCGATGATTCGCCCGATTTCGGACGGGTCGTAGCCGACGTTCTCGATGTTGATGACCGGACCGTGCGAGCCGCCGAACAGGTTGGCCGTCTGGCCGGCGCTCAGCACCTGCTCGCCGCCCTGGAACTTGCGCGCCTGACGGCCCACCACCAGCTCCATGCCCCGCTCGGCCACCTCGTGGATCCCGGCGCTGGCGTTGTTGGTTCCATCGGCGTAGCCGTGGCCGTGGCCAATGACGCTGAGCATCCGCGAGCCATAGGCGTGCTTGGCGTAGTTGATGGCCGCCAGCGCGTTGTCGAGGCCGTTGGTGATGTTCCCGTGACCCGGGAACATGTAGCTGCGGAACGTGGGCGGAATGACCTGCAGCAGGCCGCGCGCCTCGTTGCCACCCGAGTTCACGTCGTGAATCTGCTGGGTGATGCCGGCATTGCCACCGGACTCCGTTGCCACCTGGCGCAACCAGGCGTTCACGTAGTCGGCGGACGTCGGCAGGCCGTTCATCTGCAGCGCCTGCTGGATGGTGGATCGCCACCGCTCCACACCGGAACCGGCGGGTGCGCTGCTGTCGGAGCCGTCCGAGCCGAACCCGAGGGCCGACTTGGCCTTGTCCTCACCCCACGCGAGGGCCTTGGCGACCACCGATGGGATCGCCTTGCCGACCAAGGCGCCGAACGGCGTCTTGTTCAGCGTGCCCAGCGCCGTGTTCTTGACCTTGTTGATGAGGGCCTTGACCGGGTTGAAGTCGAACAGCGCCGCCGCCTTGTCGCCGATCCACGATCCCGCGGAGACGGCCTTGTTGCCCAACCAGCTCGCAGCCGAACCGACGTTGTGGACGGCGTTGCCGACGAACCCCTTGACCTTGCCCCAGGTGCTCTTGCCCCCGACGCCCAGCTGCGGATGCCACCAGCCCATGTAGGGCGCATTCCAGGCGGAAACGAGCTGCCCGACGCTGGTCAGGCCGATGCGGCCCTTCTGCGGGTAGTCGGTGGTCAGGATGTTGCCGCCACCAACCGACAGGGCGACGTGGCCGGCGTATCCCGGGCTGTTCAGGTAGACGGCCGCCGCAGCCGGCGGAATGTCCACCGGGTTCAGCGGTCCAGCATTGGCGGACTGTCGGGCAGTGCCCAGACCCAGGCGCGGGACGGTGCCACCCCAGCTTCGGTTCACGAAGTTGAGGCACTTGCGATACCAGTCCTCGCCGGTGTGGCTGAACGCCCATCCGCGACCGACCGCATCCTCGCTGCCGCCACCCTGGCCACTCGGACCCTTCGGCCCGCGCCTGATGGTGTCGAAGATGTCGCCGGTGATGCCACCGCGGCGCAGGGCTTGGCGGATCTTCTCCATGCCAGCCTTGCCACCGCCGAGGCGGGTGGTCTCGGCGTCCATGACGAACTCGTTGCCATGCACGATGCCGGCCACCGTGTCGGGGCCGACGTCGCCGGTGTAGCCGCCCTTGCGGTAGCCGGGGATGGCGCTGGTCGTCCCCAGGTTGACGCCGGGGATCATGTTCAGCGCCTTGCGCAGGCCGTTGTTCCAGACGGTGTTGATGACGAAGTTGACCGGCTTCGCAGCGGCTGCCTTGATGCCACTCCACACGTCGGAGAAGGACTTGCCGAAGGAGCTCAGGGCGCTCGGGATGGTGTGGGTGAAGAAGTTCGTGATCGGATTGAGCACGTTCTTCGTCAGCCAGCCCCAGCCGGCGGACGCCACGTTCTTGAGCAGCGACCACAGCCCGTTCCAGGCCAGCTTGATCGCCGCGACGCCGGTCCAGAACAGGCCCTTGAGAGTCGCCCAGAGCAGCGACACGATGCCGCCGATGGCGCGCATCGCGCCGCGGGCGATCTGCGCCAGGTCGCCCCACAGGTTGCCCCACCGACCATGCAGCAGGTCGATGAAGAACTTGAACACGCCCTGCAGCGAGGTCAGCAGCCCGGAGATCACCTTCAGCACGCTGCGGAACACCGAGGCCGCGAAGTTGAGCAGGGTGTTGCCCCACGCGCGCCAGACGATGAGGATCAGCTGCGTCACACGCTGGATGACGACTCGCACCAGCTCGAGGGCGGTGGTCACCGCCGACCCGATCTGCACGAAGATCGTGCGGATCATGGGCAGCATCGGACGGACGCGGGCCAGCAGGCCGGAGATGATCGAGCCGACCACCTGGGCCACCGCGGCGACCAGCCCACGGATGGCGGCCTCGTAGGACAGGAACGCCGGCAGGAACGAATGGACGAACCAGTTGACGATGCCAGTGAGCGCCGAGCGCACGGCAGCACCAGCCACGGCGAAGCCCTGGAAGGCTGCCGAGTTCGACTTGCCCCATGCGCCGAGCGAGACGCCAGAGACGAACGCCGACACGGCGCCCTTGACCTTCTCGAGGGCGTCGTGCACGCGCTGCCCCAGGCCGATGAACCCGTCCATCTGGCCGAAGGTCTTCTCGGACCAATCTG
>JARPRK010171800.1:0-11151 GCA_031763565.1 Amazona festiva | reverse complement strand
CGATCTTCCTATGGGTGCTCCTGGCAAGACTATCTGTTTCCGACACAGGCATATCTCATCAAATCAGCACTTTCAGCTTGCAGCAGGAAATGGGGCTAGGGGTCCACAGCAGACTAGTTCTGAAGCTATCTGAAAAGACATCATCAAATATCCCTTCCACAAGGTGAATGAAGAAGCATTTATGTGGGGAAAAAAGGGAAAGTGTTCTTATTAGCTTTGTCCAGAGAGAAAGAAAATCTTTGAGGTATTTTCTGGCACATGGCTGCTGTCAGCCAGCTGAGCTGTTTTACAAAACACTGGACTGATTTTCAGCAACAATTGGTCAACAGAAATGGAGACAGTGGGGGTATCCTGTTGTGCAGAACAATGAGTTCAAGGTCTCAGAGGTGAAGAAAAAAACCGCAAAAGGCAGCATTTTGGGGAGTGTTAAACTTTTCTCAAAGTCTCACTGAGATTGGGAGGGGGGACTTAATGTATGGGTGAAGACTGGTCAGTGTTTATGGAGGTGGAGGCACCTGCTCTCTACAAAGTCTGCTCTCAAGCCTGCCGAGAATATTCCCATTGCCTTTCAGTCTTTGTACCAGTCTGTATATGAAAGAATTACTTTATTCCTACCTCTGATATGAAGTCCATTGAGAAGTCTGTGGGAGGGAACTTGGAGACATTCTGCTGGTACTAGTGGGCAAACTCTTCTGAAAGCAGAAGTTCCTGTTCTATGTTGTCTCCTAAGAACAAAAATCCCTAGAAAGAGCTGGCCCTCCGTGTGATGTAATTTGCTTACACAATAATTTTCTTCTTTAGAATGAAGCCAGGAGAGTGTTCATATCGTATTTCAGGGAATTTATGTGACGTGCAGGGTGAATATGTCAGATAATGGAGTTCCAGTGTCTAGCAACAAGTCAAAACTAATAAAAGTTTGCTGTCTTTCTAAGCTGGTCTTGTGCATTAGAGTGTCAAATGATCTAGGACTTTTAACGTAAGGAGACAAGATCTTTCCAAGGCAATGAGACAAAGGTAATTAAAATGTCAGATAACACAAGTTTAGATTGTTTGAAGCTCATCTTTATCTAAGAAATAAGATCATCATTAGAGGCCACAAACTTAACTTTTTAATGAAAAATAATTGTAACAATTTTTTTACTTCAAGTCTGACCTCTGATGCTTGCAACTTCGGATTAATATAGCAAAATACATATTGCCTTTAATGCTCCTGTCAAATCTGAGCTGTGATGCATGGATTTATTCCTTACTTGAAGGGCTGCTTCTGTGAAACTTAGCTAATAAAAACGTGGCACAGCTCGTGACTGATGTCTATTCTCCCAGGGTGTGTTAGTGTGGGACAAACACCATGTATGCATCCTCTTCTTGACACTGAAAAATGAGATACAGCTAGTAAAAAACAATATATGCTCTAATGGTCTTGCCATGACCTTCTCGTCATCTTTCTCTCTCCTCACACACCTTTCTCACCTCTTGACTCTTTCCTTCCTTCCCCTGTAGGCTCTGAGCCTACAATTTATCATGCAGTGAGGTCCCTGCTGCCTCTGAACACGTCTTAAGCTTTCAGCAGACCCCTCGTGGTTCTGGGCTTCCTCTCTGGGAGATCTTTGGCTGTTTTTTCCAGCTTGGACTGTGACGGGATGAAAAAATAAAAAGAGCTTATCCTGGTAAAATAAAGATATCCTAAAAAAATTGAAAACAAACTCAGCAAAGAATCCAAATCCCCGTTCTACCAACCTGGTAATTTGTCAGTGCCAGGCATCAGCCCACTATTAATCTTTTTCTGGATAGAGATGACAGAGCTCTGCTGACAAGCTGTAGGACTTATTTCAGGAGCTGGCACCTGGCTCCCTGGCACATCCCTCTGACGCTGCGTCACGCTCCTTGGAGCTGCCTTTGGCTCTGCAGAGGTTACAGCCGGCACAGGCTGCCTGATGCTCTGCAGCCTGCCTGCTTGGGAACCTCCCTGTTTATTTCCATGGTGCTACCAGTATGTTAAGTGTGCTTGCCATCTTAATAGAGCATGCAAGATGGTAATTTTAAAGAGACTAAATTCTGCTTCTTGTGATACTGAAGAACTACCAAGGTACAGGGAACTTATTTTCCTGATATGGAGAATCTGAGTTATGTGTTAACAGATATGATAACAAATGTTCACTTTAGGAATCTGATGCAGAGACCAAAATTATCTGAACAAAGTGAGCATGTGCAGTATTCCAGAATTAGCCCATTTCATTTTGTAACATACCATGTTACAGCGTGAAGCCACCTGGCAGCTGGAGCACAGGCAGCCTTTAATGTGCTCGGGAAAGATAGTGCTCTTCTTTCATACCCGCATTTGACCAGGCTGAATGAACCGGTGGCATCCAAATGGGCTCACTTCTGCCCTGAATAAAGAGATGAGTGAATAAGCACATCATTGTCCTTTTGCACGTGGCAAAGAGGGCCAGCACAATATTGGTGGTAATGTGCTACAATACAGTGAGTACTTTGTTCTCCTCTCGTACATCATACCCAGGATTTGGCTTGCAGCCGCATTGAGGAGAAGTCAGTTTGTCAAAAAAACCCGCATAAACTAGGTGAGCTGTGAAATTCCAGGATTTGGGGATGAACAAGGGAGTGAAAATTACGCGTTAATCAATGGCATTGTTAAAAAGCACTAAAAGCAAGACTAAAAATACCCCACATCACTGTACTTACGGGAAAATATCAGAATTAACAGTGGATAAAGCTGTTGAAATACACTGTCAAAGATCATTACAAAGCAAAACATAAACCAGGACACGGGGGAAAGAGCATAGCCAAATCCAGACTCAGGAGGCAGCGCTGAGACAGCCATAAAAGAAATGGTCTGATCCAGGCCAGGGGTGGGAAGCAAGGAGCAGCTTCCTTGCTGGGTAAACAGCTTATTCAGAGGACAGGAGAGTCCTTACCAAGAAGGTAAGAGCAGCTAAACAATATATTTGTTTTATCAGTTATAACCTAAAAAAAAAACAACCCATATTCATCCTACAATAGAAGAGTATGGCTAACAAACAGGAAGCAAATTTTATTCTTGAAATTGATGTGAAAAGGGACAAAATCCAATTGTTTTTTCTTAAGAACATTAAAGTGATGGCATTTCCTGGCTTGTGGTGCTTTGTGGTGGTGTTTCTTTGTAGTGGGAGGCAACAAGTAAAGATCAGGAGAATGTCAACATTGCAAGGAACACAGGAGGAAAAAACCATGATGCATGTTTGTGCTCATTAAATGAATTCTTCAAAGGAACTGGGATGAAAACAAAGTAAAGATTGCCAGCCATGCATGAGTAACAATATATTGAGTGTTCTGGATGTTTTTACAGGGAGCTGGCTGTGACTCTGACACAAGCAGTTCACTGTCGTGCAGGTTTGCATTTTCTAGGATGCAGTGATCATCTCCCTGTTCTGCTCCAGATTAAAACAATGATTCATTTTTGCATCACATTTTTAAGAAATTTGTCACCCTCTAACACCACTCACAGCTGGCCTTAAGCAGGGAAATACTCGATAGCTCTAAGGGCATGCCGGAGTGAAAAATAAAGCATCCGTGGTAGTGTAAGCATCATATTAAGGCTAAAAAGACTGAATAGTAACAGCCCTTTTCAGCACATTGGTTTGAGCAGACACAGCAGTAGGACATGTAGCTAACCACTTTGGTGTGTTCCTTCATTTACATTACAAAGGAATGTTTTTGGCAGAATGTTGGTGTAAGCAGCATTCATTATTCCTTTAAGGGGCTTGATAATTCAGTATGTTAATATGCTGCAGGCTATCAATGCTGTCAACCGTCCACCAAGATATAAATTATACATTGTTACAGCATCAGTATATTTGCATGCAGTCCTAAGATTTAATGGGATTGGAGCTCGGATTGTGGGGTGAAAACTAATGATGGTTGATATGTCTGGCAGACATTTTGGGCCAGGCAAAAAACACTAGGAACTGAGTAAAAACTTGTGAAACAAGTCATCATTAGCACTGGGTATGAAAATTACAGCAAATGAGACAAGCAAGTCAATCTCACAAAGAAAAAAATGAAACCCAACCCAGCCCTCAAGAGCAGTCCTCAAGTACAGCTCTGAAGTCTGGCTCAGATATGGAAAGGAAAAGTGGGCTTCTCATGTAGGCTGAGGCATCGGCAGCACGTGTGTTTCTAAATAGTTGCTCAGAGTCCCCTTACAGTCAGTGGAGAAAACCTGGAACTTTTAGGTCATGAATCATTTAATCCTAACACAGACATTTAAACTAGGCCTGATGAAGTGTCTTTCTTTGTCTTCTTTATAAAGGGAGACCAACTGACTTACCTACATATAGACATCTACACTGAAGATACCTAAAGTTACCCAAGAAGACATCCATCTCCAGTACCTGGACACATTTTAATTTACCAGGCTAAGCCTGCTCTGCTTGGCCATCTGATGAATGACTGACTAACTCAGCTGCTTTAAAAGACTCTTGGCAAAGTGTGATCCTGCCAGGAGGGCAGCTCTGCACTGCAGTGATATCACATAGAAGACACAGCACAACTCTCAGCACCCAAATTTGCTTCAATGAAGCAGCTGGTGGGTCTCCACAGACTTGCTGTAAGAGGAATGAAGAAAGAGGGTGACTGCCACAGCAAGAGATTCAGAACTGCGCTCTTGACTTTGGTGCTTTGAGGATGCATTTGTATTAGCATTTTAGTCTGTATCTGAAGAGTGCTTTTAAAGTTAAGTTCGAATCCGACCATCCACTGGGCTTTGGTTCACATTATTCATTCTCAGAGAATATGAACTTCATGTTTTTTTAGATCAAGTAAACTGGAAGATGATGCCCAGGAGTGTACGCAATACACTCCGGATGCAATGGGCATTCAGTCCATGGGAATGGACAAGGACTATTCTGAAGGAAAAAAGAAAATCCCTAACATTTTTACAATGTGGGTGTCAGGTCCTCAGCGCTGACTGCTTTGCTATTCAGGTCTGCCACTGGTTTGCACTACTTGCTAATGTAAAGCGTATAAGGCACTGGAAGAGTCCCTTGCTCCATTAACTACAGGAGGAGCTTAGGAAGATGAGATAGCTAAGTTAGCATACTCAAAAGTGAATGAAACAAATAAACATCAAATGGGCTGTAGGCCAGTTTTCCAAAATCCAGTATTTAAATAAAAGAAACATCCATTAAACAAAGACATCCATTAAAAAGGCCCTACATAAGGCATGAGGCAGTGAATTAACTGAGAATGCAAAATATCTGCTGATTACCAATTACTCTTCTGGGCCTACAGAGTTAGTATATCTGTCTGAGACGGCTAGTAAATTCAATATACAGCTATCCATGGGATTGTATTTATAGCAGTACAGCTTCAGGACTTCATCCAAGCATAAATTGTAGTAAACTAGCCACGACATTATTACCTACCAGTTAACATGGCTGCAAAAGAACACCACAAACTGCAAAACAAAGCAAGAAGACCATTTCCAGTGCTACTGATCTAGCTGAGTGGCACCAGTTACCACAGTTTAACTCCAGCTGGCAACTAAGCCCCACACAGCTGCTCACTGATTCCCCATCCCTAGTGGAACTGGGGAGAGAATAAGTAGGGTAAAAGTGAGAAAACTCGTGGGTTCAGACAAAGACAGTTTAACAGTGAAAGCAAAGCAAAAGCCACATGCAAAAGCAAAGCAAAACAAGGAATTCACTCATCACTTCCCATGGGTAGGAAAGCAGGGCCCCATCACGCCTAATGGTTCCTTGGGAAGATAAACACCATCACTCTGAATGTCCCCACCTTCCTTCTTCTTCCCCAGCTTTATATGCTGAGCATGATGCCATATGGCCTGAAATATCCCTCTGGTCAGCTGGGGTCAGCTGTCCCAGCTGTGTCCCTTCCCAACCTTTTGTGCACCCCTAGCCTACTTGCTAGTGGGGTGAGAGGCAGAAAAAGCCTTGACTGCCTAAGCACTGCTCAGCAGTAGCTAAAACATCCCTGTGTTACCAATACTGTTTCCAGCACAAATCCAAAACATGGACCCATACCAGCTACTATGAAGAAAATTAACTCTAACTTAGCTGAAAACAGCACAACCAGTGAAATGTAATATTGCACCCTGGATAATAAAGTCATATTATCCCTACCTACAGGAGTCCCAGTACAAAAAAAAAAAACAAAAACAACAACAACAACAAAAAAACCAACCAAAAAAAAAAAAAATAGTTGGTGTGAGTTATTATTCACTGTGCTGTGATCACAAATGTGACACAGTTCACTTATTTTCATATGCTCTTTTCAGCCTTTTCTCTTTTTCTTCTTGTTCATTTGGTTCTTGTACATAAGAATGTTTTTTACAACAGATCAGAACAAAAACTGTTTTTTCATTAATATATCATGTGTAGGATGTAGGTGGAAAAAGGCAGATAATTTCTCAAACACTTTAGCAGGTGATTAAATAGCAAATCAAATGTTTATCTGAATCTTAACAGTTGATAAGCCAGCTGCAATGAATGATGAATCAGTATTTCCTGCAGTCTAAATATCAGTTATTGTAAAGATTTTCTGAGTTTTGCTGAATATTCCAGATTAACTTTTTCTATTTTAAAATATAATCATGAAGAAAGTTAAAACAAATATTGTCTAACAAATCTGCACAATGTACAAGTGAGAATGGATGACAACAGAAGCACTTGGATATTTACAAGAAACAGTGTTCAATGTCATTTTAACACATTTTTCTACGGCCTACTTCTCTGCTGAAGTACACTGTTCTTACAAGGTTTTTCTGTTCTTCCTGGCACTAGGACTTTAATTCAAAACCCATTAAATCCGGTGGTAGTCTATATATTCACTTCACTGAGTCCCGGATCAGACCTTATGTGAGCAGAAAGCAGAGAAAAAGGCTTCTGAATTTCTTGTAATACTTACATTATAAAAGCATTTTTATCTGTAGTACAAAGGCACCCCGAAGAGCCAGATATGATTTGCAGTGTCTAATTACTTGCTCGAGGAGAGCTCTTCATCTTATATTTTATATTTATGCAATCTTCTCCTGAGAGCAGTTCTCAACATGAGCAACACTCCCCTATTTTCATAACACTTCAGAAATGTGCCGGGCTGTTGCTCCTTCCACCTCTGTGTCCTCAGGGCACTGTTCAGCTCAAATTGTACAACTGAGAGTGAATTTGGCCCTGAGCACTATGTTAACAATATATTAGCTAAGATCCACATGTCATAACCCAAGCATGGTGAAGCTCTATCCTGCAATCCCATTATGCCCCTGGGCTTGCAGCTAAGCACTTTGTCATCTCAAGCATGCCTTCCATTAGCTATGGAGCTTGGGGTCTTTTGGTCATTTTTTTTCCTCTTTTCTGATGGTATGTGGCTTTGTCTTGTCTTCTTTTTATTTTCTTTTTCTCTTCAGCTTCTAGTATCCTTCATCTATGGAAAGATTCAGATATGTTTATGTGCAGTAAGGCTGCTGCTTTCAATGAATAAAAATACAGGGGTCACAAAGTGCTCCATTAGTGAAGCTTTCTTCAGTCAGCTGCCATGTGGCTGCAATATCACCAGTCTCTCTTTTTATGTTTTTTCCTCAGTCTTTGCACTTTGAAAACTGCTGTAACTTTCTCTTGTACTTGATCTTCCTCAGTTAGGAAGCTGGAATCCAGGAAGAGCACACGCCAACATGAGCAAAGATTTGGTTGCACATTCCCAGTATTTTTTACCAGAGGCTCTCAGCATGTTTTGTAAACATTAATTAGTTACTCATTTTGAGATGCACACACATTATGGTCTGAATTATATAGGTGAGGAAACTGAGGTTCACCAATATCAAGCCCTAGCATTTGCAGAGGCTGGGTATCCACTAGTCCCAATAAATCAGAATTGCAACCATTCGGTACTTGCAAATACCTTCTCACAACGCTAGCCATATAATAGCACTGCAGATCTGGAAGCAATCCAAGAGTCCCAACTCTGAGCTCCTACACACATTGCCTTTCCCACAATTTAAAGAACATTAAATGGATGGAGACAAACAACATGAACAAATTCACATATCTGCAGTTACTGACTACAGCCAAATCAATTTTTGTTAACAGCTGTTTTAATATGGACTACTTAATGCTTATAATGAGAAACTTTTCTGTTACCAAGAAGTGTCAAGAGACTAGCATTAAGGATTCAAGAAAACAGAAAAGAAAAACTAAAACTCTCCTAGTTAAAAAAAAAAAAGTTTTTCTAACACCTTTCTGAATGTATTCTATGTTAGAGGCAAAATACTCTGAAATTTTACATCTAACAATATTTCAGGATAGAGTAATTTCGAGGGTAGTCCCTCCTTTTTAAGGTTAGACAATTCCACTTTGGTCTTAGTTTGTTAACTGCTTTAAGAAACAGGTAAATCTCAGAGCAATGTCATTCCTTGCTGCCCAAATGTTTGCATCTGAGCTTCCTTTGCCTTTTCTGTGGGAAGAAGTGTATGCTTCTTGTGTTCTTTGGAGTTTTTTGCCGTCTACATGGTGGAAGAACTACAGAATTTTTTGCTATTTACATGGTGGAAGAAACCTTTGTGTAACCACAGATACTGGGGTTCACAGCATCCTTTTACAAAACTGCTTTACACTGCATGGTGATTTTGCCCAGATTTTCAAGTAGAGCACACTGAAGATACCAAGTAAGCTAGGGAGGAAAAAGAGAAAGAGATTTGATCTTTGTGTGTACTTTTGAGATCAGATGACAAAGGACTTTTTTATTCTCATATAATCAGGTGGTTCCAGTTTTTGAATAAAAATTCCATTCCCTTTTCATCTGGCAGCAATACACCAGGAAAGAAAACATCCATCACAAAAGCACTGGGATATGCAATTTCTGCAAACTGTGGTTCTATTCCCTGCCACTGTGCTAGAGATGTAAAAAGACAGTAAAACTTGATTTGAATATAGATGCTGGTATGATTATAGGGATGTATGTTGTTTGAAATCTGAAGCCTTTGCGTCATGTAAGGTTTCATAATACTTAAGGTTTGAATACATTTTCATTGTTTCTATCATACCCATGTAAGATTGTCTCCTTAGCTAAAGTTTTTATTAGGCACTCTTTTCCTTTCACACTACACCTTTTTCTCTGGAACTGTTTAAAACGTTTGTAATAAACTAAGAACACTGTCAGTAGTTTCTGCAGCATATTTTCCCCTCAGCAGGAAGGTGTGTGATTTTAGCAGTGGACACACTATAGTCACCTTTCCCACCTTTGTGTGTGTGAGGGAGTTGAGGAGGGGATGAAAGGGTTGTGCAGGATTGGAGACTTTTATTTAAAGACCAAATATTATTCATCAATTCTTTAGTTCTCCAACCTGATATTTATAACTAAATGCAGCTAGAATGTGGATGCTACCTCCCTACATGTGTGAATTTAAATGAATTCTTGTGCCATGAAGAGCATTAGTTCAATTTTGTTCTTTAATTTAAAGACCAGAAAACCCGTGAGCTATTTCTTTTGGTCTCTATGGTATGAACTCTTCAGGCTAGATAGCATGATATCTATATCTTGCACAGCACTGCACACACTTTGAGCTTTAAAAAAATAATAAATAGCAATAACACTAAATTGTACACATAATAAAATACCATTTTCCTGGTTTTTAAATGTGTCTGGCAAAATTTCAAAGGTTTGGAAGTTCTGTCTGAATGAATTTGTTGACTCAAAAAAACACTGAAGACTTACGTTTAAGGAAATCCATCTCCCCAGAATGTTTCAAACCCACCTGTGAAATCCAGACTTCACGATTTAGCAGCTGCATATATGTGATTTATTTCCAAGTTTTCAGTGTCCCAGTTCAGTCAGTTATTAATACAAAACTGGAGCTGATGCCAGTGTTACAAGAACATTTTCTACCATATTCTTAACACAAAAACATGTTGAATCATGGGAATACGTACTTTGTTGTTAGTTTTTTCTGCTGAGAGAGTCCATGGAAGAAGAATTATAAAAATGGGGAAAAAACAAGCAAACAAAACAAACCCCCCAAAAAAATAAATAAATAAGAACCCCCAAAACCGGACTTGACTTTGGTTTTTTTGCTTTTTTTTCCTTAGTCTCTGATTCAAAGACAGTAGCTGGAGGTGCTCTCTGGAAACTAAACACATAAATGCAACTAGAAAAACAGGGGGAAAGAGTCTGTCTGCAGTCTTGACTCTCTCTGGTCCAAGTCTTGTGTAAGTATATATGTTGAATATACGATTCTTAACATGTAATATAGTTCCACATTTTTGTTTTTTCTGCTTGTGAAGCTGTCTTGAAAGATCCCAAGCGCTGCTATTATCTCAACAGATAAACAATATTGGTATGAAAGAACAGCTGTTTCCTTTTGAACTATCCACCAAAACCCAAGCATAATTCTGAACTTTAAATGCAGATTTTTTTCTAGAAACTTTTAAATAAGGGTTATCGCAACCACCTCATACCTCTTTTCTGAGTCCATAAAGGCTCACTTATCATGGCCTCTAGGCACTAGAAAGCCTTCTCTGTTTTATTTGATCTATGTTAACTGACATAACATTGTTTCATAAAGTTCCTTGCTCCTTTCCGAAAAGTTCTAATGTAGCCTCTAACCAAGCATTCCTCCTGCTGTCTCCACTGACCCACTTCCATCATCTTCATTACATTCCAATGGGACTCCAACCTAACACAAACACCCTCAAAAACCACATTAAATTCTACATTGTTTATCCCTGATACAGAGACTTTTTTGAACCTCATTTATTAAATGACATCAATAGAAGATCTAGCCTTTTCCCTGTGAATTATTTATTATCCTTAATCTAATTTCTTACTAAGATTATTTTATTGATGAAAAATTATAACATACTACAACATATAACATATTATTCAGTTTGTTGTCCGTGTGGAGTGTTCTGGGTAAGGTACTATTTCTACTTTTGGAAATATAACACAGAATACAGTTAACAAAAGCTGACAGATATCTTCATGAAAAACTACAGGCAGAAAGGGGACTACAGAAAACAATTAGAGGTTGTTACTGCCGCAGTTCATTGTCCAAATAATTTTAAATAGTCAGCTGTCCTGGGTTCAGCAGTAGCAGTCATTTTTCTCCTTCTTAGTAGCTGGTGCAGTACTGTGTTTTTGACTTTCAGC
>JARPRK010171794.1:0-71256 GCA_031763565.1 Amazona festiva | reverse complement strand
GGTGCTGTCTCAAACTTTGTGAACACCTACAAGCTCCTTCTCATCGGGGGCGGGGTGTCGCTGCTTGCCCTGTTGGGACTGATGGTTTGGCAGGCCACCATTCTCAACTACTTCCTTGTTGAGATTCGAGCGCATTTTCTGGTGCTGTTCTTTCTCGCGTTGATGACTGTTGCCGGTCTGGTCGGTCTGGCCTGTCAGTCCGTGATTGGGTTCGTCATCGCCGCTGTTTCGCTGGCAATGATGGTTCTCACCGGAGTGTATGGTCAGTATTCCAGTGCGAAGGCTGTGGATCACTCCGTCAAGATTGACTCGACCGACATCGCAACCTACAATGAGCGAGCCCCCTTCGTGGTGGCACACACCGCCGCCGCTGGTCACATCACCACCAACGGCAACATGGACGACACCAACTTCATCCCGAATGTCAACACTTATTCAAGCCTTGTGTCGGGACGTGGATACACGGACGGCTACAAGGAGGTTGTGTGGCAGACCTTTGACAAGAATGGTCAGTCCGCCGAGGGCAGCAACTGTCTTTTCAAGGCCAACGTTCCCCGCTTTGGTGGATACTTCAAGGGCAGCCTTGACCGCAAGCTGATTCGAGTCGCTGGTTTCGGCATCCGTGTGACCGAGCGTGACGCCTACGGCACCTGCGAGAACGGAGTGGCAAAGCTGTATGTCCCGGTGAAGCGACTCTCCGGCTTCCCTTACGTCCACGAGGTTCCTGCTGGTCTGGTCTCCTTCAACGGTGACACCGGAGCCGTCACCTACGAGAAGAATGTCAAGGCCGGAGAGCACCCCGGCCCCGTCTACCCCACCTCCCTTGGTCAGACCCAGCGTGAGGCGACCCGCTCGGAGGGCGGTTGGTGGAACTTCATTCAGGACCGTGTTGGTTACACCAGCACCGGTGATGACAGTGACGAGAACTCCCGCAACAACACCAACTTCAACCTCGAGCGCGCAGACCACACCGACTCCGACTTTGTGACCCCGCTCACCCTGCGTGGCCGCTCGAACGCGATTTCGGGTGTGGGTGTGCAGAGTAGCGACTCAGTGACCGCAGGCAAGCTCAACACCTACAACATCAAGCAGTTGAAGGTGGTTCGAACCCAGAACAGCGGTGTGGAGTCCAACCTTCGTCGTGACTACGGCTACCTCACGGATTGGGCCTCGGGCATGAAGGTGTTCGAGATTGTGCCGGTGAACAACACCGAGTGGGTTGCCACGCTGGGCCAGAGCCAGACCATCAGCTACCGCGCCATCGTCAAGGCGGACGGAAGCTCCTGCCTGTATTCGCCCAACGGAACCAAGCTGAGCTGCACGCAGACCACCGGCAACAATCAGATGGTCGCCGGTGTGGATGTCTCCAAGCTCACCAACGCCCAGATTGCCGATCTGATGCGCAAGCTTGCTGACGAGGCAGCCAAGCGCATGAAGTGACCTATCCCGACTTTTTTCAAGGTTTGACCAAACTTGTTGTATCCACTTCTTGTCAAACAAAACAGGCAGGTGGCGGGGCTGATGAGACTCGCCACCTGCCTGTTTTTGGCAGGGGACAAGTTGATAGAATCAATAAAAATCCGTTGACAAAAGGACCACTCGTGACTACTGATGAAAACTTCACTCCCCTCACCACTTCTCACATCGCCAGCCTTTCGTTGGCGGAGCGCAAAAGCTTGGGGCAATACATGACTCCCGCCTTTATCGGAGACCAGCTGGCAGAGTTGACATTGAAGGGTGTTGATAAAACTTCACGCAGTCTTCGAGTGATGGATCCAGCCTGCGGAACCGGAGAGCTGCTGCTTGCTGCCGCTCGCGCGCTGCCTCATGCCGATGTGGAACTGCTCGGGCTGGATGTGGACTCACGCATGGTGGAGACCTGCCGGAAGAACCTTGATGAAGTTGTTTCAAGGAGCGACAACTTGTCGTATGATGTGCGACAGGTGAGCATCTTCGACAACTGCTGTGACTTTGATTCCCGCATGGACGTGATTGTGGGTAACCCGCCGTTCTTCGAGGTCAAGGCAGCTGATGAAAACTTGAAGAAGCTGAACCACTATCGCACGCTGACACGTCAAAGCGGCAGAGCGAACATCTTCTCGTTGTTCTTCGAGTATGGATTGTCCATGCTCAAGCCCCATGGGCGAATGGGCTTTGTGGTGCCGCCCAGTATGAACAACGGCTCCTACTTCGCCTCCATGCGACGAGTTATTCTCGAGGAGTCACGAATCGTTCACATGGAGACCATCACCGGAACGGGACACTTCTCGGACGCCCAGACGGCTGTGCAGGTCATTGTATTGGAGAAGACTTCGAATGGCTTTGAAGAGAACTTCGCTGACAGCCGCCAGTGGATTCATGGGGATGAGAATGAGTTCGTGTTTAGCGCCAACGCTGCGTTTCTCTCCACTTTCGCTCAAGGAAAGCGCACATTGGAAGAGCTGGGGTTTCGGGTGCATACGGGGCGTGTGGTATGGAACCAATACAAGGGACAGTTCTGCTCGGCAGGGACCGATGGTGCGCGGGCTGTTCTCTACTCCAAGGACATCTCCGCCCAGCATACTGTTGAGTTCAGCTCCAAGATCCCCGAGGAGCGCCGTTGGTTGGCAGGCTTTGACTCCAAGGTGAGCCACGCTCCCTTCATTGCGGTCAACCGTATTGTCGGCTCTCCCGACAACCCCAACCTTCGCTTCGCGCTGAGTGAGGATGACCTGTTCTGTGAGAACCATGTCAACGTCATCGATCACACGGACCCCCAGATGACGCGAAAGCTTGCCACAGTGCTTGACGAACTGGATCAAGGGGATGTAAAGTTGTTCTTGCGGGCGCGGACTGGCAACACCCAGTTGTCAGCCACGGAATTGAAGTCGCTCCCCGTGATCATGGAGCGACCAGATCACGAGGAGCAACAGAACGGACTTGACTTCTACTGAGTGAGGGTAGAGAACCAACCATTGAAGGATGGAGAGTTCAGCCCGTGCAGGGCATCCACTCGCACAACTTCCCCATTCTCCTTGTACTTCCAAGAGTTCTTGTAGTTCAGAATGAATCGAGCAGTCAGCAGCATGTCAGGGTTTTCAACCATGAAGGAGAAGCGTCGTCGGTCAGTGTAGATGGCGTCGGCAAGTCTCCACACGGCACCGTCCACCATCGTTGGCTTAGACTTGACCATCCACGCGCGATCCGGTGAGATGTCCAACCGCAGAACGCGTCGGAGTTTGCCAGCGGATGAGAACGCCTCCCTGTTGTTGGTGATGCCTTGACTGTAGGCATTCATCAAGGTTTGTCCAGTGGAGCCAAGGGGCTGATCCACACGCAGTTGTTCCATGACGGAGTGGATGACCTCATCCTGCGCTGTGTGAATGGACTCCATCTCACCGCGTTTCCACGCCGCTCTCCACTCGCGGCGCATGGCAGAGTTCAGGAAGGGTTCGTCAAAGCCCAAAATGTGCTTCACAACCGGAGCAAAGCCCACGTTGAGATCGGTGGCAGCGCCATACTTGACCTCGACGGAGACACCGCTGGTGGTCTCCAAGAAGTCCGAACCGGATCGATTGTCTCGTTCTGCCTCCAAAACAGGCTTGGCGACATCCAGCTCTCGACCAACCACACCAATGAAATCATCAACGATGTCGGTGATGTCGGCAATGTCCAAAGTTTTGAACGGTTTGGTCCTGTTGGAATCGCCCATGTTTGCCACAACAGAACGCCATGGGTCACCGGACCTGCCATGGCTTCTCTCCACCGTGAAGTTCACCATGTTTGTCTCAAAGTTTGACACATTGACCATCTTTTCCTCCTGACTCGAAATCTTTGTTACAGCATAACATTTTTGTGATGTTTTGTCAAGTTGGTACTCTTTGAAAACCTGCTAAAAAGGCCGTGACAAGGTGTTTTAATGGGGTGTGTCAGGCGTGGCCGATATTCATTGACAATGTTTACTTCACACTGAATGTGGTACAAACAATCTCGATCAAGACTTCTTCCATGTGTGAAAAGCTGACGTAGCAGTCTTCGCAACAGGTTTTGGAACGAGTTTGTTTGTGCCCGCGAAAGTAGGTCAAAAACCATGAGCAATACTCGGCATCTCAAGTCTTCCAATTCCCGCCACAAGTTTCGTGTCTCATCAGCCGCTCTGATGGCGGTTGGTGCAACCATGACCGGCGTAATCGGCTCAAACGTTGCCCACGCTGCAACCCCAGCCACCGCCACAAAGACTGTTGCCAAGGCGGCGGCAACCACCTCCAGCACCACCCTTACCCTCTCCGCACGTAGTGACCTTGTGTCCAACGTGGGCGGACATTTTGTGGTAAAGGTCGGCGGCGTTGTCGTTGGCGAGGCGACGAACTCTTCCACTTCGTGGACCTCCTATTCCTTCAATGTTCCCAGCGGAACCACCGTGACCAACACCAACGTCGAAATCTTGTTTGACAATGACGCCTATGATGGCAAGAATGATCGAAACCTCTATGTCAAGGACATCAACTTTGGTGGAACCGCGCTTTCCACAGACAAGGCTCTCTACGACAAAGGTCTGGGCTGGGCTGCCGCCGAGGACAATCAAGGCATTGTATCCTCCATCAATGGCGAAGTCGATAGTAATGGTGCTCTGCGCTGGACAAACGTAAGTGCCAGCAAGGTCACCACCACTACTCCAACCACCACGCCACAGACCGTGACACTCACCGCACGCGGAAGCAGTTCTCAGGGCGTGTTCCCAACAGCCACCTTGCGTATCAACGGCGTTGACGTTGGCTCGAAGGTGATTTCTTCAACCACCAGCACCAACTACACCTTCACTCTTCCCTCGTCCTTGGGCACCAGCTCAAAGCCTCTGGATCTGGCTTTCGCAAAGGTGGAGCTTTTCTACCAGAATGATGCCTCGGACAAGACAGGTGACCGCAACTTGTGGGTGTATGGAATTTCTTCGGGTTCTGCCACCTTGCGTCCAAACCAAGCACTGATGGACAAGGGATCCACCATCGCTGACGCCAGTGATGGCAAGAATGTCGTCGCTGGACAAAACTTGATGTACACCAACAGCGGTCTTCGCTGGGTCTACAACCACATCTGGAAGGCTGACACCGCAGCTTATCGCCAAATGCCAGCAAACGCTCCGGTCGACGCCAACAGCAAGAACATTCTCCAGAACATCATGGACTGGGGAGTGAAGGAGTATGGTGACTCGGTTGACTACTTCCCCGGCACGACTCAGCACATTCCTTCCATGTCGCCCAACACCAGTCAGTTCGGCAACCCGATTGTGGTTGCCCACAACTCGGATCCCGTCTACGACATCCAGTTCTACAACTGTCAGAACAAGTCCGGTGCGGATCCGAACTGGCTTTCCCAGATGAAGGGTATCCACATCCCCGACAGCGCAACCCCGGCTTCCGGCACTGACAGCAACATGCTCCTCTACAACGCCGACAGCAAGTCCTATACCGACTTCTGGCAGCTCCGCAAGACCAACGGAGTATGGTCCGCCTGTTGGGGTGGCAACATCAAGGATGCGTCCACCTCCGATCCTCACTTCCCGAACCCCTATGGCGCTTCTGCGTCCGGTATGGCACAGGAAGCCTTCACGGTGAAGATCTCTGAACTCCAAGCAGGACGTATTGACCACCCGGTCTACATCACCCTGCCCACGAGTGTGGTGGACAAGTTCATCTCGGGTATGGCAACCAGCACTGACGGTGCTCTCGACGTGTCCAACAACACCATCTCCGAGGGTCAGTATCTCCGCCTGCCGAAGTCCATCAACGTTGACGCCTTGAACATCTCGCCGTTCGCCAAGATCATGGCTCACGCGGCTCAGGACTATGGATTCATCGTTGCTGACCGCTCAGGTGGTATCGGCTTCGCCTTCGAGAACAAGAATGATGTTCCCACGGACCCCTACGCCGCAATCTTCGGCAAGGGTGTCTATGACTACAACTCGTTGTGGGGTCATGACGGATTCGATCCGTTCCCCTTCAACCAGCTTCAGGTCATCCAAAAGGGTTACATCCCGCCCGCAGCGTGACGTTCTCCGTCATTGACGCAGGTGGTCGAAGCTTGAAAAAGTCTTGACCAAAACACAAGGAGCCGCGACGATTCTTCATCGTCGCGGCTCCTTGTCGTGCGGAGTCAGGCAGTGCCGAGGATGCGCGAACGCAGCCGGTCACTCATTGCGTACTTCTTGGGGTCGTTGATGTGTGCAGTGGTGAAGTCGGCAGGAGTCAGGCGACGACCCACGCGGCTCTCGAGGCAACCGATGCACAGCATCCCGGACTCTCCCATTCCGGCCTGATCGAACCACACTTCAGAGTTGACGAAGTAGTGCTCGTAGCGGGTGTGATCACCGCAGTCAACACAGAGCCACTTGTTCTTCGACTTGTGCTTGGTCTTCTGCTGAGCCATCTGGTTCTCCATTCCCTTTCGTAACCTGTGTCTCCATCGTAGGATGGATTTGAAGTTGTGTCAACCCGTCTCGCCAAAAAAGCGGAACTGTGTCGGCCATTGATAGAATCTGGTGACGAAGCGATGGGTTTTGTCGAGGTTGCTGTTCGTGACGACAGGGGTTGTAGATGTTGGTTGTCCAGTTCATCAAGTTGGGAAACATGTCTGGTTTCCTCACCTTGTTCGTGATGTTCTCGATTTTGTTCTGGGTGACCTACGCGGTGAAGGCGGCGGTCATCTCCAAGGATCTGGACCATGACAATGCCGTGCAGGAGTGCGTGTCGCTGCTGGCGCGAGAGGCATACGACTTGACCGGCTCCGCCAAGCGTGTCACAGTGAAGAGCACTGATGCACAGTTCGCAGCCGAAGTGTGTCGTCACTTCAACAAACTTGACGAACCCTCCAACGTCACTGCCTCGGTGATCGCTCCCAACACCGTGGAGCTGATTCGTTCGGTTTGACAAAGTTGTCACAATGGCCTATTCTTGACAAGATGATGAATCCTACTGCGGAGGCGAAGATGACGATTGAGCTGAGAACCATTGTTCACGGACACAACAACGTCGAGGTGATGAACACCGTTGATGCCCGCTTGATGCAGCTTGACGCAATGTATCGAGTCGGGGTGGAGAACCTTGTTCGAGACGCGGTGCGCGCGATGGGTGCTCGAATGATGCGCGAAAGGGTGGGTGTCAACACCCCGGTCAAGTTCTTGAAGCTTCTGAACCGGCTTGCTGGCATCCCGGTCGTTGTCTTCGCCCGCCAAAACCGCGCTGATGTCTGGTACAGCGATCCAGCACAGGGTGACTATGCAACAAACGTTGCCGCACTGGAACGCCTTGGAGCCGCCATCGCGCTGGAGCGGATTGTGCATCCCGATCACCAAACACTTCCCTTTGACGACGGTGGAGAAAGCTTCGTCAAGGATCTACTGGGTTCAAACACCAAGGAGCGGGACTCTTGGCTGTGGGTGGGTGATGCACCATACGGATTCGAGGTCTTGACGCCGCGACTGGCTCGCCCGAACAGCGTCGCCAAGAACTCTGCCCATCTCCCCCCGCGTCCAAGGCGACGTGCGGCTCGAGCGCGTGAACGCATGGCTCCGGTTGATGTGGCCGGAGAAGTTCCGCACTGGATCATGGGTATTTGATCCAACTGCAAACAACCCTGTTCAACTTTGAGCAGGGCTGTTCCACGCTGTGAGTGATTCTGAGGGCCTTGAAACCCTCAGAGGTCCAGTTGCTCACCCCTTGGGCCACGAGGCCGTCAGCAGGGCTGTGAAGGCCGGGAGATGGGTCTTGGCGTTGCCCACCTTGGACAACGGTTTGAACCCTTCATCATTTTTTTTCAACACCGAGTTGACACTGCGGGGAAAAGTGTGTATTGTTGTAACTGTTGACGGGCGAACAGCCCACACCGAGAACAAAGGAGAAGAACATGGTTGACATGACTGTGGCACAGGCCGAGGCGCAGTATGCCAAGGCTGAGCAGGAGATGGTTGCCGCACAATACAAGCTACAGGAGGCTCAGTCGAAGCTTGATCGAGCGAAGAACGAGGCCACCGCCATTCGCCAGCGGAAGGAGAAGGCCGTTGTGCTCGAGGCCATCCAGAAGCTGGCAGGAACGGACCCCGACGAGATCACCATGGTGGCCAGCCTTGACGATGAGACTCGAATGGGCAATCTGCACAACGCCAACTTTGGCTGGAGCCCCATCGCCTCGATCAGCACCGGCAAGGAGCGCAAGCACCTCTACTCCACGGGTTACCCGCTGGAGAATGAGGCCAACACTCGCGAGGCCAAGGTGGTGCATGTGAGCTTCTGCATCCCCATCAGCATGGTGGAGGCTGTCATTGCCGAGCAGTTCGGCAGCTGACACGACACATCCGCCGAACGCAAGAAACAACCCCGCTGGATTTTCTCTCCAGTGGGGTTGTTCTTTTGTTTCACAAGTTTGTGTCCACTGCACAAAAGGAGCATTCGACCTTTCGAATCCATGCATCTTCCCTTGTCAGAATGATATTGTGGGCTTTGTCAAACTTCTTCCACTTCACACAAGGATGACTTTCATGAGTAACAGAAGAAAAATCCCCTCCACCGCCGCCGTCACGCTGGCAGCCACCGCCGCATTGTCAATGTGTTTTGCTCACTCTTCCGCCAACGCGGCCACACCCAAGAATGTCTACACATCACCAAGTGGAACAGGTTCGGCGTGCAGCTCGTCCGCTCCGTGTTCTCTCTCCACAGCGCTGACGACTGCTCGAAGTTTGGCAAAGTCTGGAAACAGTGGTGTGGAGGTGGACTTTGCCGGTGGCACCTACCCCGTGGGCTCCACCATCAAACTCACATCGGCTGACTCGAACATCTCGTGGAAGGCGATGGCGGGGGCCATCCCGGTTCTGTCTGGCGCAACCACCCTGAACCCTGCCGGTCTTCACGCCGTCACGGACAGCACGGCAAAGTCAACGATTCCCTCCAGCGTCATCAGCAAGGTCAAGGAGTATGATCTTCCGGCTTCGCTCAACTTGACAAACATTCACACATCTGGATTTGGAGTTTCCAACAACGGTGACGGTTGGAGCACGTTGATCATGAACCAGACCCCGTCTCGTCTCTCCGCATGGCCCAAAACCGGCTTTGACCAAATCGTGGACGCCAGTTCCAGCACAAAGTCAACCACCGTGGAGGGTACATCCAATGTTTCGTTCACCTACAATGACAAGGAGCTGGACACCATCAACCCCTACGGAGTCTGGATTCATGGTTATCTGGGCAACAACTGGGCGGACGTGAATGCTCCAGTTTCGAAGAAGGATGCATCGCAACATTTGTTGGTGTCGAACGCCGCCAGTCCGTTTGGTGTGAGCAATGGGCAACGATTCAAACTCTACAACGTCATGAGCGAGTTGAAGCTACCGGGTGAGTATGCCATTGACTACGCTCACAAGAAAATCTACCTCATTCCCAATGGCTCCGTTTCGTCCATGGCGGTCACCACCCTTGACCAACCGTTGCTCAGTATTGATCAAGCCTCCAATGTCACCGTCTCTGGCATTCAGTTCGCGGACAGCATCAGCGACGGCGTGAACATAACGGGCGGCAAAAATGTGGTGTTGAGCAACATCAATGTTCACAATGTGGGCGGTGTTGGTGTTCAGGTGGTCAACGCCACCAACAGCGGAGTGAGCAACTCCACCCTCACGAACATAGGTCAGTCAGCCATCAACTTGATTGGTGGGGATCGAGCAACCCTCACCCCCGGCAACAACTTTGCGTGGAACAACACCATCTCGAGCTTCGGGAACGTGGAGTGGACTGATCACCCCGGCGTCTACCTGCAAGGCGTCGGAGAATCCGTCGCGAACAATGACATCTCTGGATCGCGACACGCCGCAATCATGATGGCTGCGGCAAATGACATGTATGTGGCACGCAACAACATCCACGGAGTATTGTCTGAAACCTCCGACGCCGGGGCCATCTATCTTGGTCGAGACTGGGCTGAAGGCGGCAACGTCATCACGGACAACTGGATCCATGACGTTGTCAACAATGTCTCAAATGATCCCAACAACGTGGAGGCCATCTACCTCGATGACATGGTGTCGGGCAATACGGTCACGCAAAACATCGTCAGCAATGTTCCGCGTGGAATGCTTCTGGGCGGTGGACGCAGCAACACCGTCACGGACAACGCAATCATCAACACCGCCAAGGGCACTGGTGGTTCCTTCATCTTTGACAATCGTGGACTGGGCTGGGCTGCCCCTGCCTGTGCCCTTCCGGGACAGGACGCCGACCAACCAAACGGTGGGGTGATGTATCAAAATTTGATGAAGGTTCCCTACACGAGCGCTGTGTGGACATCACAGTTCGGTTATCTCAAAGATCTGCTTTCTGACCAGCCGTGTGCGCCCAAGCACAACACGGTGACGGGAAACCTTGCGGTCAACTCCACCGACCCCTACGTGGACGCCGAGGTTTCACAATACGGCACAGTGAACTCCAATGTCGTGACAAGCTGGACCGGCTCCTTCACCACTCCAAGTCAAGTCGCCGGACTTCCCGGAGCAACAACCGCCATCAAGGCCATCCCGACAACCAACATCGGTGTTCCGAAGTGACCCTGCTCCGGATGAAAAAATTTCATCCATTTTCAAGATTTCTCCCCTCATGACTTGACAACCACGAGGGTGAGTCGTAGTATTGAAGTTGTTGGAAGACATACACAACTTTGACAAAGGAGATTGTCATGAAGGACAAGAAGGACACCACCAAGGCCACGAAGCGCATGACCGACGCCGAGCTGGATCGAGCACTGGCGAAGGCGGCGGAGGAGAGTCGCCAGCGACAGAAGCGTGATGATGCGGAGCGTGAGGTGGTCCTCGCGGTGGCTCGCGGCATTCTGGACGGCAAGATCAAGATTGCCACCAAGATCGAGGACGGCATGGACGTGACGGCGTTCGAGGATGACATCGCTGTTGGCTTCGAGCCCGTCGCCTCTGTCCACGCCGCCCAGTGGGACGACGAGACCTACCGCAACGGACTCCCTGTGGATGATGCCATCAACCTGATGGACATCCCCATGGTGGAGGTGACCATTGTGGTGCCGCGCGACGCGGCGATGTGTCGACTGATTGAGGACAACTTCCTGCCGTGATCCACCCCATCCACACCACAGAGAACAACCCCGTTGGAGTCCATCTCCAGCGGGGTTGTTCTTCGTTCAGTTCTTCAAGGTGTATTCACTGCATCACACCTTGATCAACTGTGCAAACAGCGCATCCGACTGGCCGTTGGAGTAGACGCCGCCGTAGAAGGTGGAGTCGGTCACCGTCATTCCGTGACGTTCGAACAACTCTCGATCAGGCAGCGAGACGTGGGTGTCGTCCATTCCCAGCACATCGGTGGTGTCAGGGTTGGGCACCGAGATGGTCACTGACTTTGTGGCGGTTTCCAGAAGTTTTGTCAACAGGCGCTCCGGGTCTTCAAGGTGTTCCAGAATCTCCAAGGCGGCGATGTGTTCCACTTTTCGGCTGGGTGACCAGTTGTTGAGGTCTATGTGATACATTCCGGCGTCCAAAGGCATGTAACGGCCTTTCCAGTTGAACTCGGTGCGAAGAAGGTAGTCCATCTCGGTCCACCCTGCGCCGATGTCACACACTGTGTCGCTGTCCACCAGCCCAGCGGCGTGCATCACCTGTGCGGCGGCGCGATACCGCACGGCACGCCATTCGTAACGTCCCGTGCGTTCACCCATGTAGGTGTCACACGCCTCGAAGCTCAAATCTTGTAAATGGTTCATGATTTCTCCCATGTGGATGAAGTTTCATCCACTGTGTTGTGATCTTTCCAGCAGAACAAACCATGCATCAGAACAGTCCTTCTGGTTCAGGGACTTTTTCCACCTTGTCAAAAGGCTTTGTCCAGTTGGATTCAACAACCTCCACCAGTTCGCTCAACGGCAGGGAGCGTGGCCCAACCGTGTCGTTGATGGTGGGGAAGACAAGACTGTTGACGAAGTTGACGAACTCTTCTGTTTCTGCTGGTGTGATGGCTTTGTCAAGTTTGATCCAGTAGTTTGAGGCACTGGAGCGGTTCAGATCCGTGGAAGCCTTGCCCGCCCTGCCGCCGACCCTCTGGATGCGCAGATCGGCGTCCTGGGGGTTCTTGACCACGGAGAATAGTGAGCTGACGGCGGAGCGACGTGGAGCCTTCTTCCTTGCCTCCGCAGAACGGACCCAGACTTGGAAAGTGGTGGGAACCTTGTAGGGTTCTCCCTCCAGAAGAAAGGTGGTGTCCAGTAGATCGAAGTTTCCAGCCAGCGTGAAGTTGGGGTTGACTCTTGACTGGACCGCCTCCTTCTTGAAGGACTTCGGCAGGACGAAGGCGATGGTCTCCACACATGGTTGGGCGGCGGCGTGGTTGATGAACCCAACCGCCAACTTGTTCTGTTGTCCGTAGGGAGGGTTCCCCAACACCAGCACAGGGGACGACGAATCCAGTGTCACATCGAACCAGTCAGCCTCTTCAATCCCGTCCGCCTCCGGAACAAGGTCATACGCCTTGAGCGGGGCCTTGATGCCGCGCTGTTCCACAGCTCGAAGGAAGGCTCCTCCCCCGGCACTCGGCTCAACAATCAGTCCGTGCGCAGAGATGTCACAGACCTCTGCCAGCCTGTCCAGACACCAGAGCGCGACGGCGTCGGTTGTGTAAAGTTTGTCAAGCTCGTGTTTTTGACCCGATGACTTGGTGGTCGCCATGTGTTCACCTCATGAGTTGTTGGATGTGTGATGGATCAAGAATGACAAAGTTGTCAAAGGCTTTGCCCAACATTGTGCATTGGAGCCGCTTCTGGTTTTTGTGATCCCGCTTGGGGGCGGGCATGATGGCGGGGTTTGGCCCAAACCGATCAATCCACTCTCCACGAAGCTCTCGAATCGCGGCCCGCCAGCGTGCGTCATCCGACCGGTCATTGCTGATGGAGCGGATCAAACTTCGATAACGCTGTATCAAGTCTTGGTCAAAGTGAGGTGCCCAGTTGCGTGCCGGGTTGTCGATGTAGTAAATTTTCTCAACAGAGGGGGTGGCCCGGCGCTGTGAGTTGGACCACTCCCCCGCCACAATGATGAAAGGTTCTTGAATCTGCGAACGAGAGAACATGTCTCCCATTCCGTAGCGTGTCCCGGCCTTGTTGTTCTTGATGGACACAGGAATTCTACCCATTCGGGTGTGCGCGTCCCACGGATCGGTCTGGGAAACAGTTTGGTCCAGATTGAAGCGAAGAATCACTTCATCCTCATAGACCAAACCGTGTCCTTGACGTGCCCCGCTGCCGCGAACTCCCGCCACTGGGGTGGCAAACTGGTAGTTTCTCTTCTTCGGAGTTGGAGTATCAATGTCCATTGCTGCCTCACTTGCGCTTCAGGGCGGGCGAGAAGGTCTTGGCGGGACCGGCCTTGTAGAGCATGGGACTGGGACCGGCAACCGGCTCCTCCGACACGCCCACCGGCTCCACGAACCCATCGACGCTCAGCACCTTGCGACGCAGGTTGGGGAGATCCGGTGCCTCTCCCCACACCGCCGCATACACAGCACGAAGTTCGGCAATGCTGAAGGGCTCGCGAACGAATGTGGTGGCCAAAGTGGTGTATTCCAGCTTGGAGCGGACACGCTCAAGGGCGTCGGTGATGATCTGGCGATGATCAAAGGCAAGGGGGAACATCGGGTTGCCTGAGTCGTCCACCTCAAGAACCTCGTCCACGCGCCACCACCGCGCCTCGGCGGCGTCATCACCGGCAACGGGGTCGGGAAGGTTGGCTGCGAGGGCTGCGAAGGAGACGCTCACCACGCGCATACGCGGATCACGATTGGGTTGGGAGTAGGTCTTGACCTGTTCGATGTAGAAGTTGGCTTCTTCAACCGGATGAATGGTGTCGTCTTCGGTGTCGGTGACCAATACGTGATCCATGGATCGAGCCATGGCCTGCTGTTGCTGAGTTGGGTTCACCACGACGTTGTGACCCCGGCTGCGAAGCCCTGCCGCCGCCGCTTCGTCCGCCACAACCACCGCAGCGTGATCGTCTCGTTGCGCGGCGTAAATCGTGTCAGAGGTCAGAACGGTCAGACCAGTCTCCTCCGCCAGTTCACGGTAGGCAGCTTCTTCAACACTTTCGTCAACTTGACAAAAGCCACCCGGAAGTGCCCAGTAGTTCTTGTAAGGGTCGTCTCCGCGCTTGACCAGCAGAAGATGCAATGCACCGTCTCGAATGGTGAAAATGTTGAGGTCGGCGGTCACCGCGAAGGGCGGGAACTCGTGAGGGTTGTATCCCTCGGGAGCCTTCGGTTCATCGGTCTGGTTGGTGTCAATGTTCTCTACCACTTCTACTCCTGTTGTTGTGTAACTGTTGCGAACTTCATCCTTCGGGGCGATGGAGGCACACAGCGGCTCGAGCACGCGAACCGTGTAACCGTGCTTCACGCCGTCTTCTGCGGTCTGTTTGACACAGTAGTCATAGGCGATACCGCATACGTCAATGGCCTCAATGTGGTGACTCATCAAGAGATCATTCAAGGCCAGTCCATCTTCGGTCCACCCCAAGAAACCGGAGTAACCAGCGTTGCCCTGCCCCTTGAAAACACAGAGTGGTGCATCGTGACCCTTTGTCTTCACAGGGAGAGGTTTGACGAACTGCGCCCCATCGGTGTCCTGAATGCAGTGGGCTGGCCACGAGTCGATGAAGTCGGGGTTGGGCGAGATGTGTCCGCCATTGGTCTCGCCGCGACGATGCCAGTCCTTGGTGTAGATGATTGTGGCGTAGTCATCGCCACGCTGTAAGATGTAGTCACGGATGGCGACGGCCACGCCTCGGCCACCGGCAACCGCCAGTGAGCCGCCCTCCACAAAGTCTTCTTGAACGTCTACGACGATCAATGCCTTTTTGTTCATTGTCTCAACCTTTTCTGCTGTAGTGTCCGGAAGGAGTCAACGACTCTGCTCGCGCCGAATGCCGTCGAAGTATCCACTCTGTTTGTAGTTGGAGTCGCCTCCACCTGAGCCGTAGGGCAGTGGACAAGGGTCGGAGATGTATCCCATACCGCTCGCCGTGGAGGGCCTCTTCGGCGGTGAGTTGTCTTCGGTCGTGCTGGCGGTGATGGTGACAACCCTCGGTTCGTAGCTCCAGTCTCCCGACGAAGTATGGATTCTCACCGTGTCCGAGTCATTCAACCCTTCAAGAAATTTACGAAGGTCTCGAACGGAGACGTTGTCGGCCCTGCCGGTCATCTCTTTGGTGTTGGTGATGTGCATCTCAGTTCTCCTTGGAAAAGTTTTGAAAGGCTTCACGAATGAAGTCCACGTCAACGTCGCCGCGTTTGACGGCGTAGGGGTAAAGGGCACCGTTGTCACGATCCTCGACACCAATGATGTAGTTCTGTGTGACAAGGACATTCTGCATCCCGCTGCGGTTTTGCCCAATGTTGGCAACCTGTCGGACCTTCCCAGCCTCGACGGCGTCCCAAGCTTCGAGAAGTTCTTGAACATGCATCAACACGCTCACCTCGGGGCACCTTTGGCGGTCCAGAACGAGAGAGAGCGTTCCGTTCCGACACACCGTGACGGAGCCTTTGCTGGCGTTGCCGTCCAGAGCGTCGGCAATCCGACAACGGTTGCCCGTCACAATCGGCCATCCTTGGACGCCGGGGTTGAGAGAAACGTTGTCGAAGTAGTGGGTGGTCATTCTCTCACCTCCATACGAATATGTCCTGCTGTGACGAACATTTTCGGCAAGTCTCAGCGCACGATCCTTCTCAATCGTCACACCGTTGAGTGACACGGAGCCATCCTGATTTCTCACAACTTGACGAACAAAATCCTCTGCGGTGATGTTGGGAACAAAACCCGGAAAAGTGTAGCTGGTCATTGAGTCTTCTTCTTCCTGCTGTGGTTGAGCTTGAACAGATGGGGGCTGATGGAAGTCAGCCCTCCTTCTTGACTGAGATCTTTCGTTGTTCTGCGTTGAGGTTGGCGAGAGTGCGAGCGGCGTTGTCACGGGCGCGCATCACCAAATCATGCCCCCCGCCTGCGTAACCGTTGACGAACTCACCCCCAAGCACCATGGGCTCCGTTGCCGACACTGCCCCTTCGGGAAGATCTTCGGTCATGGACCAACCCGCCTCAACCCCGTTGTCGGTCAGTCGCTCCCACGGATATTTGCGTCCACCAATGGAAGCCTTGGAGGCACTGGCCTTGGCGACGGGGCGTCCATCAATCTCAACGAGCTTGTAGACCATCCCCGCAGTGGGGTGACCAGAACCGGTGGCGACACGGGTTCCCGCACCATATCCGTCAATGGGGGCGGCGGCAAGATCGGCCATGACATACTCGTCAAGGTCGCTGGTGACGGTGATTCGCGTTTTGGTTGCACCAAGTTCATCCAGCAGTTTGCGAGCCTTGCGGCTCTCCACATCAAGGTCGCCGGAGTCGATGCGAATGGCACCAAGCTCGGGTCCAGCCACCTCCACAGCGGTGCGAATACCTTCTTCGATGTTGTAGGTGTCCACCAGAAGGGTGGTTCCGGGTCCGTGAGCCTGCACCTGAGCAGCAAAGGCGTCCCGCTCGTGGAGATGGGCCAGCGTGAAGGCGTGGGCGGCGGTGCCCACGACGGGGATGCCGTAGCTTCGACCGGCCTGCAGGTTTGAGGTGGAGGCGAAACCAGCAATGTAGGCACTTCGAGCCACGGCCACAGCGGCGTCCTCGTGCGTACGCCGGGTTCCCATCTCGATGATGGGACGGTGGTTGGACGCCAGCACCATACGAGCGGCAGCTGAGGAGATGGCGGTGTCGTGGTTGAAGATGCTCAACGCGATGGTCTCGAGAATGATCCCTTCTCCCAGCGGAGCAACAACGCTCATGACCGGAGAGTTGTCGTGATACAGATTCCCTTCGGGAACCACATGGATGTCTCCGGTGAATCGCCAGTTCAACAGATAGTTGGCGGTGATGTCGGTGATGACACCCGCTTGCAACATCCAGTTGATGTCTTCTGCGTCGGGGGTGAACTCCGCGACTGCTTCGGCCACGCGAGCTGTTCCACTCACCATGCCGAAACGACGGCCTTCAGGAAGTTTTCGCGCGAACAGCTCAAAGACGGCGGGTGCGTTCTGCTTGTGTTCTCGCACCAGACTGTCGAGCATGGTGAACTCATACATGTCTGTCTTCAGGGTGGTTCTGCTCATCGATGTATCCTTTTCCTGTTGGTTTAGTCACATTGACTATACCAAAAATATCGCCAGCTGTCCATCTATGACAAAACCCCTTGTCAGTTCGGAAGAATGAAGGAAGTTGAAGAAAGTTGAAAACAACTTGACACCCATGTGGTGAGGACGTAGGATGAAGTCATGAGCGAAAACGACACGCGATACGAACTGGTCGAGGGCATGGGTCGCGGCTACTATGTGGGCATCCGTGGTCAACACTACTGGCTGCTTGAAGACGACGTGGTGATCGGCTACATCAACATCCTGTGGAGCCCCCGCGAGGTGACGGAGAAGCTTACGGTGTGCGACATCGAGGTTCGTGACGAGTATCGTGGTCACGGTCACGCCATGCGCATGGTCGACATGGTCAAGGCGATCTATGATGAAACCCTTTACACCACCGGATCCTACACCGCCGAGGGGTATCGCGCCCTCTCCGGCAAGCTGCCACTGTTGCAGGGGATGATTGAGACCTCCAGCACAACGTCCATGACCTTCGTGAAGGAGTGGGATACCATGGAGGCGATGTTTTCCTTCTGAACGCGACGAAGCCCCGTGTCAATCACGTTGACACGGGGCCTTGTTGTATTTGGTCACGGTTTCCAGACAGCGGCTCCGGTGAAGGTGCCGTTGTTGTTCTCCATCAACGGCTCCAACTCGAATCCAAGTTCATACAGAACACGGGTGGCCTTCTCCGACAGTTGAATGAACAACGCCGAAGTCTGGTTGTGGCGAGCATTGTATTGGGCTTCGGCAAGGAAGTCGTCAAGCTTCTTCCGCTCAAGAACGGAGAGCGACCTGTATCCCTTCACCACCGGCTCGCAGCTACATGTGGCTTCAATGTGGGTGGGGGTGGCGGCGCGCATGTCATGGGCGCTGGTGAACTTCTGCGGGGTCTTGGGCGGCATGTATCTTCTCCGGTTTCTGAAAGGGTTGACGAATTTTTGACAAGGCAGGATATCACCCGTGGTGGTCGGGATCGACGGCGATGTGAATGATCTCCTCCGGCCTCAGCACCGCCTCTCGGAAGGTCGTGTCGGTCCTGACACGAACCACGCCGTCCTTGCGATGGACAATCATGGTGATACGTGCCCAGTCGGGATGCCGCTTGGAGCGAAACATCCTGCCCATATGGAGCCCCGACAGTTCTCGAGCAGGAAGTCTCGTCGCATCCTTGTCCAGTGATGCATGGGCGATGGTGCTGTTGGCCATGAGCGTCTCCTTGAAAAAGTTGTTCCAACCGTAACGTCACACTGCTGTGTACTGTTCCGCTCTATTCTACACCGTCCACAATGCGGTGACAACTGCGATGATAGTTGTCCCAACTGAACATGGTTTGGCGCGAACAGCGGCGGAACTCCCAGTCCAAGAAAAGAGCCTTGTCAGAAGAAAATGGGAGTATAACACAAGTTTGAAGAAGGTTTCAAGAACTTCTTGATACAATCCCAGTACGGTCGACTCGAAGAACTCGGCTTGTTTCCATTGTTTTCAACAGGAGAACCCATGAGCAACTTTACCCTAGAGCCCCCGGAACCGCTCGTTCTCGAAGCACCGGAGCCGGTGGATGTCATCGAACCCAGCAAGGCGCTGGAGGCTGTCCCCAAATCGGCAAACCTGAGCGTCGTGGAGCAGCAGGCCACCGCCGTGGTCAACTCTCTACTTGCGGTGGATCCTCGCAGCCCCAACTTCCAAGATCAGGTGGCTGAGATCGAGAAGCTCGGAGCCAGTGAGTTCAGGGTGTCGGAGCTGGCCACCAACAACATGCTGCAGCGTCCCGCCGTTCAGTCCGGCGCGTCCTCTCCACAGGCCAAGGTGAGCACCTCATTGGTTGACCTGCGCAATCAGGTCACTCGTCTCGATCCGAACCGTAACGACCTCAAGGGAGCGGAGCGCATCTTCAAGTTCCTTCCCGCCAAGGCTGAGGACAAGTGGCGCAAGAGCTACTGGCGAAAGTTCGAGTCTTCACAGGACCAAATTGACGCTATTTTGCGATCCCTTGACGCAGGCAAGGACGGACTTCTGGCCGACAACGCCGAGATCAAGGTGGAACGGACACGGTTGTGGGAGGCCATGGGCAAACTTTCAGAACTGAACGAAAAGCTTGAGATCATGGATCGCGCCACCGTTGATGCCATCGAGAAGACGAAAAGCACTGGGGAGACGGAGAAGGCCAATGCCCTTGAGTCCGACCTGCTCTTTGCTATTCGTCAACGTCGCACCGATGTCCAGACCCAGATCGCCGTTGCAGTGCAGGGCTACCTTGCCTTGGACCTTGTGGTCAAGAACAACAAGGAGCTGATTCGTGGTGTGGATCGTGCCAAGGACACCACCGTCACCGCCCTGCGCACCGCCGTGATGGTCGCTCAAGCCCTTGATCAGCAGGAGATTGTGCTGAACCAGATCACCGCCCTGAACCTGAGCACCAATGCCATCATTGAAGGCACGTCGGAGAGACTCAAGATTCAAGGTGCTCGTATCCAGCAGCAGGCATCCAACTCCATGTTGAGTGTCGAAAGTCTTCAGAAAGCCTTTGACAACGTTTTCCAGACCATGGACACCATCGACAACTTCCGTGCCGAGATGAACCAGAACCTTGACACCACCGCAAATGCTCTGGGTCAGCAGGTTCGCCGCGCCATTCCCTATGTCCAGCGCTCGAGTCATCCTGAGTCCTGATGGGGTGGTTTCGTCGTCAAGCCGAGCCGGTGGTTCAGCAGGTGCAGCAGGTCACGCTTCCTGATGACGATCCGGCCAACATCGCCGCCAACACAAACAGGGCGGTGGCGATGTTGTATGCGGTCAGCAGTGAGATCCCTGTGGAGGCATTGATCCATGGCTTCGTGGTGATCGATGCAGTGTTTGACACACTTCGGCTGGGTGTCAACAATCTCGGTGCTCGCATGACGCTCTCGTCAGTGGTGAAGAACTACCTTCCCACCAGTGTTGAGCGATATATCAAGGCCAAGCACTCCGGCCACGACAACCCACAGTCCCTCGTGGATCAAATGATCACATTGAGCACGGCTGTTTCCCAAGTTTTCGAAGGCGTCCAGATGAACACAGTGTCATCATTCGAAGCCCAAGAAATCTTTCTCCATGACAAATTTTCAGAAGGACTGGTCCTGTGAAACTCAACAAGGGTGCCAACGCACCGCTGGGTGACGTGGAGACGATCACCGTTGGTCTGTCGTGGGACAGTAGCGACACAGCACTCACCGACGACTTGATGGTGGCGGCGGTGCTGTGTGGCGAGAATGGTTTGGCACTCAGCGGCGCAGATGTGGTGTTCAGCAACCAGATGGTCGACTCCGCCCTGTCCGTCTCAATGGATGATGACTTGGAGCAGATTGACATCGATCTTGAACAAGTTCCCGAAACTGTCAACAAGGTGGACATTGTGGTCTGGATCAACAGCGCAAATCGAACGTTGGGGCAGCTACGAAGCCTCACCGCGCGGATTCTGGTGACCAAGACGGGCCTGCCCATTGCCGAGGTTGACAACACCGTGAGCAATGTCAGCTCAGAGAGCGCAACGTGCCTTCTGAGCGTCTATCGCTACAAAGGTGTGTGGAAGGTTCGTCACGTCGCGCAAGGCTGGCAGAACGGCCTTGACGGGCTGCTGAGCGCCTATGGGGTGAAGTGAGCCGTGAGTCATCCATACCTTTCACACCGTTCAGCTCGAAGAGTCCACAACGTCAGCCTGTCCGAAGTTTCGTCAACTGGCTCAAAGGTCTCCTCGACAACTTCGAGCAAGCTGCAGGAGTTCTTCGGGATCAAACCGCCCGACGCGGACGATGACCCAACCCCGACTCCCCGGATTGATTCATCAACTGTTTCAGCCAGTTCTCAAATCAGAAAAACCGCGTTGATGGATCTTCCTGTTCGTGATGATTTGAGCGTATTGAACGGCGTCACCCCAATGGTGAAGATTGGTAGACTCCCATTCGGAGTTGGTGTGGCGAGAGCAAAGTTTTTCGGTCCCATGGACACCTTTGTGGAGTTGGTGGACGGAACGCAGTATGTCGCCACTTCGTCAAAGAACAGGCCAGTTCGTATCAGCTCAGACGGTTCATCCGTCGTCATTGATCTTCGGCGCGTCAAACAGGTGCGTCGTGTGATGTTCACAGTTTCAAACACTGACTCAACGTTTGAAATTTCGTCCAGTGTTTGCAACTGGAACATCAAAGTGCCCGTCGTGTCAAACGGGTACGGTGTCGCCGCTCATCTTTACGTGTGCGACGGCATTGGAGTAGTTCGACAAGGAATCAGTGGCTATCCGAGTCTTCGTGACCTCTGTTTGGCCAATGGTTTCTCATCCATCACATGGGCAAGTCCCACTCAACCTATCAAGGAAGAATCATGACTATCAATCTTTCAAAAGGCGGAAACATCAATCTCTCCAAGGAGCAACCCTCACTTGTGAAGGTGAGTGTTGGCCTTGGTTGGTCCCCGCGCACCACTGACGGCGAGAAGTTCGACCTCGACGCTTCCGCCATCCTGTGTGGCGCTGATGGCAAGGCGCTGAGCGATGAAGCGTTCATCTTCTACAACAACAAGGTGTCTACTGACGGCTCAGTGGAACACATGGGCGACAATCGTGACGGATCGGGTGATGGGGACGACGAAACCATCAACGTTGATCTGAGCAAGGTTCCGGCAGAGTGCCAGAAGATTGTCTTCATCGTCAGTATTGACGAGGCGGAGAAGCGCGGACAGACATTTGGTGACGTGTCGGACTCCTACATCCGTCTTTACAACACCGACGACCCGAGCCACGAGGACATTCGCTACGACCTTCGTGAAGACGCGAGCACCAACACGGCCCTTGTCTTTGCCGAGCTGTATCGCAATGGTGGTGACTGGAAGTTCCGCGCCATTGGTCAGGGCTATGGCGTCGGCCTCGCTGGCGTCATCCGTGACTACGGACTGTTTGCCTGATTCAAAAACCGAAGTGGGGGAGCACAGAAAGTGTTCCCCCACTTCGTGAACCAAAGTTGTGCCCTAACCAAGATTTTTACAACCATCAAGAGAGAACAATGACCAACCTTCTGAAATTCTTCAAATGGGATTTTCTTATTGCGGCAATTGCGTTGTTTGGAGCCTATCTTTACCGTGGAGTGGACGGGCTGAGTGTTGCTGCCATTCTGTGGGGACTCGAGATGGTGTTCTCCTTTGACAACGCCGGTGTCAACGCGAAATACCTCAAGAAGTTCAACCCCTTCTGGCGCAAGATGTTCCTGAGCGTCGGCATCATCATCGCCGTGTTCGGCATGCGACTGATCTTCCCCTTCGCCATTGTGTGCCTTGCCGGTCACGTCACCCCCGCTCATGCGTGGCAGCTGGCCATGGACAAGGGCGACGCCCACGTTCCGGGAACCTATGGCTACATCCTCAACTCCGCACATCCGTCCATCGCCGCCTTTGGTTCGATGTTCTTGATGATGCTGTTCCTGAACTTCATCTTTGACACTTCTCGTGACTCTTTCTGGCTTGGCGCGATTGAGCGTCCTTTGAACAAGGGTGGAGAAATCGAGTCCTTGTCCGTGGTGATTGCTGGTGCGGCCTTGTTGGTGGCTGCGTTTGGCTTCACCGCCCACGCAGAGCGCTCCAATGTCATGGTCAGTGGTCTCATCGGCATCATCTCCTACCTTGTGGTCAATGGTTTCTCAAGATTCATGGAGACCCAGCAGGCGAAAGAAGAGAGCCATCTGGAGGGCGTCGCAGCCGGTATGGTGGTAGGAAAAGCGGCCCTCTCGCTGTTCCTCTTCCTCGAGGTCTTGGATGCCAGCTTCTCCTTTGACGGTGTTCTTGGCGCATTCGCCGTCACCAGTGACCCCATCATCATCGCCATTGGACTGGGTATCGGTGCTCTCTTCGTCCGGTCCATGACCATCTACCTTGTGGACCACAACGCTTTGGACGAAGTGGAGTATCTCGAGCACGGTGCCCATTGGGCCATCGGCATTCTTGCTACAATGTTGCTTGTAACCATCAAGTACGACATCCCTGACTACGTGATCGGCCTGATTGGTCTGGCCGTCATCGCCGCCAGCATCTACACAAGCCTTCATGGCAAGGAAGCTGACTTCACCGCTGACTCGGTTGAGCACGAATCCCCCGCGCCGGGCATCTATGCCTCACACGGTTCCAGCAACACCTTCGAAAACTGAGTCAAGTTTCAACCAGCTTCAAGAAACCTTCAAGGAAAGGAAGAACCCATGGGCATCATGGATCGTTTCACCAAGCACGACACCGACACCACCCCTCCCGCTGACAGGGACGCGAGCAGCCAGTCAAGCGGCTCCGTCACCACCGGAGGCGGTATCAACCTTCGCAAAGAGAAGGCACGTATCGTTCTGACCAAGAAGAACATTGACGGAGTTCGTGCTGCGGTCTATCTGGTGTTGGACCACTCCCGCTCCATGAACGGCTTCTACAAGGATCACACGGTGCAGGACTTCACAGAGCGCGTGCTTGCTCTTGCCACCAACCTTGATGACAATGGGGCTGTGGATGTCTGTCTCTTCGACACCTATGCCCGCGACATCGAGACGGTGGACGTTCACAACTACACTGGCAAGGTGGACGAGATGGTTTCCCGTGCTGGACGTATGGGAAGCACCGCCTACGACGAGGCGATGAAGGCTGTCATCGCACACTACAAGGCTTCCGGTGCCACGGAACCGGCCCTTGTGGTGTTCCAGACGGACGGCTCCCCGGACAGTCGCACCGCCGCAGAGCGGACCCTGTGCGAAGCCGCCAACCTTCCCATCTTCTGGCAGTTTGTCGGCTTCGGCAATGACCGCTTCGACTTCTTGCGCAAGCTTGACGAGCTGGCGGTTCCGAAGAAGCGCGTTGTTGACAATGCTGGATTCTTTGCCATGGGAAACAACCCCAAGGCCATGAGTGACGAAGAACTCTATGATCAGCTCCTTGAAGAGTTCCCGCAGTGGCTCAAGGCTTTCAACAACCTGAAAGGACAAGGACGATGAGCTTCTTGGACAAGCTGACCGGCAAGCACCAAGATACCACTCCTGCAACCACTCCTGCAACTCGACGCACGGTTGCCCATGAGGCGGTGATTCCACTGGAAAAAGCGGCGGAAGTACATACGGGTGGTCATATCAATCTCGCCAAGGGCGGTGCGATTCGGCTTGCCAAAACCCCCGTTCTCACCGCTTCCTGCACTTGGCCTCCCGCCACCGACTATGACGTGTTCGCCTTGGTGCTCTACAGGGACGGCCACGTTGAGACGGTGAGCACTTTTGGAACCTCGAACGACAGCAGTTTTACTCCCGCTACCAAGGATCGAGCAGTGGTGCATCGTGGAGACGTTGGGCGTTCCAACGAGGACGTTGCCTCGGAGACCATTGACATCCAGCTCAATGACAACATTGTGATGGTTGTGCCTGTGGTCTACTCGGCCCAGAGCAATGGGCAGGGTTCCTTCCATCGTTACAAAGTGTCCATGTCTGTTGACAACGGAGCTGGGCAGCAGGTGAGCGTGAACGCTGATGACGCTCTCGACAATGACAGCGTTTATTCCTGTGTTCCCGGTGTGGTGGTCAACACCCCGAATGGAGCTGTGATTCATTCGGTAGAGCTGTACAGCGCGCCGGGCTCGGAACGTCGTCCTGTTGTCCATCTGGATGGCCGCATCGTCATGGATGCCGGTCCCACCAACATCTACAAGTGATTCAATCAAAATAGGAGTTTGAAACATGAGCATCAATTTGAACAAGGGCCAGACCATCGATCTTGTCAAGCACGACGGCGGCACGTTGCACAACATCCGTATGGGCCTCGGCTGGGATGCCAAAAAGGGTATCTTCGGTATGAAGAAGAGTATCGATCTGGACGCCAGCGCGGTGTTGATCGCGGGTGGAGTCGTTGTTGAGACGGTGTATTTCAGGCACCTTCGATCCAACGACCGTTCGATTCAGCACACCGGAGACAACCGCAGCGGAGCGGGGGACGGTGATGACGAGTCGATTCTGGTGCATCTGGATCAAGTTTCACCCAATGTTGACCAAATCGTCTTCACCGTCAACTCCTACTCAGGGGAGAGCTTCAACGACATCGACAACGCCTATGTTCGAGTTGTGGACTCGGACGCCCGTGACACGGAGCTGGCCCGTTACGCCCTCACCGGTAGTGGTCGACACACCGCAATGGTGATGGCCGTCGTGTCGCGTGCCAACGGTGGCTGGACCTTCAAGGCTTTGGGAGTTCCCGGCGAGGGACGCACCGCCCACCAGATCTCGAATCTGGTTCTCAACGCTCTGTGATCCACAACTGAACAAACCCCGTCACGATGGTGTTGTGACGGGGTTTGTTCATCACTCAAAACCGTTTTTCAAGATTCAAGGAGACAGCCATGAAACAACTGTTCACATTTGACGTATGGATGACACTCATTCGTAGCAACCCCGACTTCAAGAAGGTCCGCAACACTGACTTGCGGGATCGTTTCGCCCCTGACCTCTCCGTGGACGAGTTCACCACCATTCTTCGAGCAAGTGACAAAAAGTTTGACCAACTTTCAGAAGAAAAAGGAGTTGACTTCGACTTCAAGGATCGCCTCAGTGACGTGGTGATGACGGTTCGCGGCACAGCTCCGAATGACAAGGAAGTCGCTGACAGTCTTGCCCGCCAGACCGAGATCGCCCTTGATCTGCCTCCGCAGCCATACCTTCCAGAAGTTCCAGAACTTTTGACCAAGCTGGGTGAGAAGCAGACGGTCGCCATCATCTCCAACACAGGCTATCTGGAAGGATCGTTGATGCGAAAACTGCTTGAAACTTCTGGCATTTCGGCACCGTTCATGTATTTCAGCAATGAGACAAAGGTGGCGAAACCCAATCCATTGATCTTCGCTCGTGCATTGCAGGAGACCGGTTTCTCGGCGGAGCAGGCCACTCACATTGGCGACAACCCCGTGGCAGATGTGGCCGGAGCCCGACGAGCAGGGATGAACGCCATACAGGTCAACTCGGACAACACTTTCAACATTGTCGAAGTTTTGGAGGCTCTTCTATGACAACCACTGTATACCGACTCTGGGGAGATCCGGCGAATCCCTCCACCACCGCCGAAGGCCGTGGACGAAGTTTGGACAAGTCTGCCTATTCCCGGATGAAACATGGCTGTGTCAGTGACCTTCACCGATTCGCAGACGAAATGGCGGAGAAGATTCTGACAGACAACCCCATCCTGTTCAACACCGACAAAGAAGTGCTTTTTCCTGTGGCATATCAAAATGTCGAACCTGCTTGCTTCTACCTCGCCCGTCGTGTTGTGGAACGCATGCAGGAGAGAGGTGTTGATGCTCGAATCATCAAAATTGAAAAGTCGTCGGTGACCACCAACGACTACGCTGGCTCCAGCGCGGAACAGCGTCTTGCGGAGATGGCTCGTATCGGCTTCTCTCTCTCTGAGTCAATCGAGGGACACCACATTGTGCTGGTGGACGACATCCGTATCACCGGGTTGGCGGAGAAGACCGCCGTCGATGTGTTGGTGGCGGCTCATCCGCTGTCCATCATCGTCGCCTACATAGCCACCGTGGACCCCGTTTTGGCAGCAAGCCCGAATGTGGAGAAAACTTTGAACCAGTGGCAAGTTTCGTCAATCTTGGACATGGTTGAGTTCATTCAAAAAGGTGACTTTGTGCTCACCATTCGCTTTCTCAAGCGGGTGCTGGGCAGTGATGTTGAAACATTGTCCACTTTTGCTGCACTGGTTGGGCCACAGCACTGTCAACAGTTCGTCAAGGCTGCACAAAGCGTTGGAGAAGACTTTGTGAACTCCTACGCGGCAGGTGTCGGGATTCTTCGTGGTGACGCATGAGACAGAACGAACAGACTTCCAGAGTGGCTCTGGGTGAGTTGCGGATGCACCACGGAGTGCTGAAGGTGAAGACCAAGGACAATGATCACGAGATCCTGCTTCCCGAATACGCTGAGTTCAAATACGGCAACGGAAAGCAGGCCCATCGCTACGGGCGACGCCTTGCACGCCTTGTCCACAAACACATTGACGACGAGCACGTCATGGTGACCTCGAGCGGCTATGGTTTTGTTCCGCCCGCAGCGCATGCGTTGGTAGATCCGTTTCTCTCCGAATGGAAGGGCGCATCCGCCTTCAAGGTGCATCGTTTGGCCTTGACGAATGGAGACTACGCCCGGATGAGCGAAGAAGAGCGAAAGAGGGTGTTGTCTTCGGAGTCGCTGGCGGTTGAGACACACATCGCAGGCAAAACCGTGGTCTCCCTTGATGACGTTCGCGTAACCGGCATTCACGAGCAGGCCATGGACAAAGCCTTGATGAAGTATGGAGCAGAGAGAATCCTGCACGCCTACATTCTCGACGCATACTCCGTGCGGGGCAACCCAAGCACCGAAGACCTGTTGAATCGCTCAGGGATCAAGAACACTTTTGAACTGCTTGAAATTTCGCACAAGAACCACTTCATCCCGAATGCTCGCTTCTCCAAGCGTGTTCTCTCCCTGCCGCTTGACGAGATGAGATGGTTCCTGACAAGCTGTCCACAATGGGTGCATCACTGGATTGTGGACGCGGTGGTGCAGGATGGCCTTGAACGCTATCCGGCATACGCGGACGGGGTTCAACGACTTCGGAGCTTGACGGAGGTGCCTCACTCCGACTCCTTGCGGATTGACCCAATTTGACAAATCCTTGTCAAGTATAGTATTGTTGAAAACAACGACAAACTTGACGAAGGAGATGCAATACATGACAGCAAAGATGATTTTGACCGTTGGCATTCCGGGCTGCGGAAAGAGCAGCTGGGCGGAGAAGGTGCGCGCCGCTGACCCGGATCGCTTCGTGATTGTCGAGCGTGATGCCCTGCGTAGTCAGGTGGCCAAGGACAAGGACAAGTACCACACCCACGCCCCGGTCGGCAAGGTCGAGAAGGCGGTGAACGTGCTCGCTGACAAGCTGATGCGAGAGGTGTTGGCCACCGACAGGACTCTCATCGTGTCGGACACCAACCTGAACACGAAGACGGTGCGCAGTCATCTGGCCCTCGCGAAGCTTTACGGAGTGCCGCGCGAGAGCTTCCACATCGAGCACTTCGACGTGGACGCTGAGGAGTGCCGTCGTCGCAACCGCGCTCGCAGTCGTGTGGTGCCGGAGTTCGTCATGGACGCCATGATCGACAAGGCGTACGACAATGGACATCTGAAGGAGATGTTGATCGGCTGGACCAACAACACCGTCTGCTTCGTTCCGCGCGACACGCCGGGACAGCGGTTGGTGGCGGAGTTCAACCGTGAGGCAGAGCTTCGCAACCCCATCGTCAGTCGCGGTGTGATTCTGGTGGATGTGGACGGAACGCTGGCAAAGAACTCCGCCGACGCTGAGCGTTACTTCCACAACCCCAACAACCGTCGTAAGGATTTCGTAAGCTTTTACAAGAACATCACCAAGGCCACCGCCAACAGTGATGTGGTGGAGGCGGCGAATGAGCTGCGCGACGAAACCGGAGCAACCCTGATGGTGCTGACTGGTCGTGACGATAGTTATGTCCGTGAGCTGATGGGGTTCCTCTCCAACAGTGGTTTGAACTTTTCACGGTTGATCTGCAAGCGATCTGGCGATGCTCGACAGGACGGTGACGCGAAGCGTGACGCCATCGCCCAGCTGCGAGCCGAGGGCTTCACGATTCTGCATGCATTCGATGACCGCGAAAGTTCCATCCGCACCATGGAGAGTGAAGGTATCCTTGTGTCCCGTGTCTCGACCCCCGAGCACTACTGGCGCAACGGAGAGGTTTTCGCCAAGACGGAGCCTGTCCTGAACAAGAGCTTCGGCCCCGGCTTCTGCTTGAAGTGCGGTCGGGCCGTTGATGGTGGAGGTCTTCTTGATGAAGAGTGCGCGACGGGACTCGCGTTCGATTCCTGACCTTCACATAACATTGAAGAATGAACAGCCACGCCGCCCGGCCTACCTCCTTGTTCCGGGCGGCGTGGTCATTTCTATGACAGGTTGGTGATATTCGAGAATATGAGAAACGAGCCGAGCAAATTCTACAAGCGCCCCAGCGGACTCAGTGTGCGCTTTTGGCCTGATGAAACGCAGGAGTGGGTGTTGTTGGATGACACCCACTGGTTCTGCAAGCCTGATGGCACACTTCACAATCTCAACGGACCAGCCATCCAGAAACCATCCGGAACCAAGATGTGGTTCGTTGATGGTCTGCCCCATCGAGAGAATGGTCCTGCAATCCTTCATCGCGGAGAAGACATCCCCTTTTTTGAAGGTGTCACCTATCAGTCCATCCCACTCACCTACGAAGGGGTGGATGAATGGTTTCTCCACGGCAAAAGGCACCGTGTAGGCGGAGCAGCGGTGTTGTTTGGTCGATTTGGTCCTCGAGAGTTCTGGGAGGACGGGAAGTTGATCGACTTCACCCCGCCGACAAACCCACCGCGTGACTACCAGCATCGCAGCCTTGAACAACTTCGAAACCACGCTCGTACAGAGTATGAAATCGAATACATGGACTCATACGACGAAATGTTCGAGACGCTTCGACAAGAAGATCTCCAACTTCGTGCAGAACGTTGGTAAAGTTCAGGCATCCTTTCCAAAGCTGGCAAAAGACCCCCGACATCATACATTGTGATGTCAGGGGTCTTTTGTATTGCCTCCGACGACAAAAAACAACCCCGATGGGCGAAACCATCGGGGTTGTTCAATCCATGAAGAAGAATCACTCGCTCTGCTACTTTTTCCAAATCTCACGAACCTTTCTTTTGTCCGGTGCTGCTGGATTGTTCGTCAGATCGCTTGCTCGAGGAGTTGTTGTTCGTTTGAGCTGCGTTCTGATCGTCTGGGGCGGCGTTCGGCGGCATACCGTCTGGCTGGTCCTGTGCGCCATTCTGAGAGCCTTGTGCGCTGGTTCCTTGGGATTGTCCGTCATCGTTGTTCTGGGAGCCTTGAGAGCCGTAGTGACGCCATCCATTGCGCTCCCCGCGTCCGGCTCCGGAGTCGTCACCGTTGATGCTTCGGGCATAGGCGTGGGGTGGTCGCATTTCGTGATGATCCACGATGTGTTGACATCCCGCCGCTCCTATCATCAAGGGGACGGAGACGGCCACCGCGATCAACCCTGTTCGAAGTCCGTTGCCAATCTTGCGGCGAGGCTTGACGGCGGTGGAGGAAGATGACGTTGATGAAGTGTGGACACCTTCTTGACGGGGAGCCTCGACGGCGGTAACAGGTTGTTCGACATAGTGGGTCTCAGTTTGAGAGACGGGCTGGTGTGTCACCGCCGCCCCCTCGGTTGTCACCGCATTGTCAACCACACGAGGCGCGTCAACGGTGGTGGCGTCAATGCCGTTGTCGGTGACGACGTGTTGGGTCTCAGTTGAAACAGTTTGTTCAACGTTCTCATGTTCGGTGTTCTCGTTCATCATGCTCTCCTGTGGATTTCGGTTCTGGTTGGTGATTCACAACCACTTCGCCACATCACTATCTACGCACCCCAAAAACACCCCATTTCACAAGGTTCATCACAGACATCTCACAGAAAACTCATAGCTTTGTCTCTTCGTCCCATACTTTTGACCCCGCGAAAACTTGACAAAATCTTGACACTGATGTATGATTGGGACAAAACTACTGTTTCAATGGGAGATGAGAAGATGCGCCAGCTCAAGAAAAACTCTGGAGAGACCATCGTGCTCGAGGGTGATGACGGATCAAAGTACAAGTCTCTGCGCTACGGTGAGACCGTCTTTATTCAATGGCCGAGTGGCGCGATTTACAAAAGTTCGGACTACGGCAGCTCCGTCACGATTTCAGGAAGCGACTTCGGCCCCAACGAGGCGCTTGAAGAAGCAGTACGACAAGATCTTCGATTTGCAAAGGACACAGCACGAGCCGTTGATGGCCTGTCCAGCAAGGCGCACGTCTCCAACGGTCCCCTCACTGTCACCAAACACGGCGCTCTTTCCGAAGAGAGCCAACAACACGGCGATCTTGAAGAGCCCCTCGATCTCTACGACTACGATGTCGCAGAGCCTTTCGATCCTCGTGAATACAGGTATATGAAGTCGTTCAAATCTTCCCACTCGCCCGAAGCTCCATCTCCAATCGGCAAGGCTGGATCTACCGTCAACAACTTTGCGAACCCGGCTCATAACTATTTCGCGGCGGCGATCTCTGGTTTCATGGGTGTTGTCTTCGTCCTCATCTCCGCAGTGGCAAAAGAACCCATCTTCATCTTCTTCGCCGCGATGTTCGCTGCCATCTCCTTTGGCATCATTGTTCTGACATTCAGGAAGAGTCACAAAAATGAAGCCTTCGACCGTATCAAGAAGGCTGCCCTTGCACTGCACAGCCCGCAGGTCTACTCTGACGCCAAGTCGCACTACAGGAAGCTTCGTCGCACCACCGACAAGCAGTGGGCCGATGCCCAGATGACCAAACTTGCCAACACCTTGGAGGAGCTGGTCGCCACCACCGCGACGGAGAACCGCGAGAAGGTGTATGTCCCCAGCGCGTTGGTGGACGAGTTTGACGGAATTCTTGCTGCCAAAAAGGCTTTGCTGAACGAGCAGAAAGAGACGGAGCGAGGCACGATGAAATGAAAATTTACGAAGATGGAGAAAATTGGTATGTGATTGCCGATGACGGATCCAAAGTTTCTCGCAAACGAGACGAGGATGGAAAACTGGAGGTGATTTTGGGGTGGCCTCATCAGTATGGCCGTATCACCTCCGTTGACAACTGCATCGCCACCGTTGGTCAATACAAGGAACCACTCGAGGCTCTTCGGTATGTGGCAAGCAACAATCTTGACACCACAGAGATCGTTGATATCTTGACAAAACTTGACATCTTGAACAGTGTATGGCCCGACACATGGGTGGAGGCCACTTCGGGGGAGAAGAGTGTTGTCAAGGGGGCCAACAATCCGTCAAGCACGATCAATACATCGAAGTCGAAACGCAGTTCAGGCTTTCCCTTCCCGGTGACCCTCATTCTGCTGGCGTGCATGACAGGGCTGTACTTCTTCACTGCCTCAAACAACAACAGCACCATGTTCTGGAACTCGCTGTCCGCTCACTTCGCAATCATGGCCTTTTGCCTCTTCTACGAGATGGACATGTTGGAACAGCAGAGGAGAACAACGTCTCGAAAAGTTGAACAACGTGACTCGAACTTGTTCAAGAATGAGGAACAGGAGTTGATGGACAAAATACGCACCAAGGCTGTCGCCATGGGCCGTCCTGAGCTGATCAACTCCGTTGAGAGAGACCTCGCCCGGATGCAGGAGACGACTCCGGCCTATCGAGTTGAGACTCTTGAACAAGTTGTGAACAAACTTGAACAAATCAGCCGTCTTCGCGCGAAACAGTTTGAGGACAGTGTTGTGGTCCCCAGCAGCGTATTGGAAGAGCTGGACGCCGAGATTGGGGTCTACGAGTTGATGGACCTACCCACAAAGCAGCCCAATCGTGGAGACATCGTTGAACAGGAAACACCGTCCATCGCGAAGTGATGTCCAATATTCATACCGTGGTTGTCGACTCAGGACACGAGCCAACCAGTCCGGCGCAAGGCTGTCATGCCTGTTGCCCAGCACCGTTTCGCGACAACCACGATTGACGAAAGGTCAACCAGAATGAAGACTCCGCGCAGCAAGTTTGTTGACCTCCGGATTCACGTTCCCAAGCACTGTTCTTGGCGAGCGGAGTTGACCCCCGGAGACGGCGGACTTCGCGAATACTTCATCAATGAGAACACCATCGGCGGCATCATCCACATGCGTAGTGAATGTCCGGTGTTGGGCCTGTTCTTGACTGTTGAGCGTGAAGACATTGAGCAGCAGCTGCGATTGATACTGCGGCGAGTGGAGAGCCCTGACCCATACATGATTGGACAACCCCCTGTCATCCATCCCGTCATTGTTCCCTTTGTTGAAGGCTTCATCAAAATCAACGGAGTAAAACCGTTGTTGGGTCACTATTCCATCATTGCAGAAGAAGATGTGAACGCCACCTTCGTCCACGTTTCATCCACTTCACAGACACGGGTGGCGGGCGATGATCACGTAGCGGAGTTGACGACGGCGGACGCGGTGAGTCTATGGCACAACTGCCTTTCGTCAAACTTGATGAAGCCCGGATTTGAGGCGCTGAGATATTGGCCGAAGGGAGAGTTTCATCTTCGTGTGGGGAAAGGGTTCGTCCTTGACGCATTTCGTCAGACGCATGAAAAATCCTTCCTGCTACCTCCACCCTCCGAGAATGTGTTTGAAACCTTGGCAAAACTTCTTGAACTTGGTAGAATCCAACGATAGTTTCAATCACACAACAGTCAAAAGGACGCATGATGAACAAGGATTATGAAGTCTCCGGTGACATGATTGCTCGACTGCGCGAGTTGGTTGGCAGCAACGATCCGAAGGAGATTCTCGCGGCGGTGGAAAGACTCCACCTGATGCTCACCCTTACCTTCAACCCTCCGCCTGCATCATTGCACCAAGACACACTCCCATTGTGAGTTCGTTGTTGTGACGAACCGCACCTCATCGAAAGGATGACCCATGAGCAATGACTTCCGCTTCACCCCACAATACCCCGATGGGGAGAACGACTCAACCAACACCACCTCGACCAACAACCCCCACAACTACGCTTCATTCCCGCAGGCCAACACCGGCTCCACGGCAGCTCCCACAGCACCAAATACAGGAAACAACGACGGTGGATACACCGCACCGACAGCCCAGCCTCAATACCAGCCATCGCAGCCGACCTACCAACAAACCTACACTCCGACTCAGCCCACCTACGGTGGTCAGGATCGATTCACCACCAGCAACGGAGAACAGTTCCAGTCATACACGGGCATGCTGGGAGATGAAGCAAGTTTTGCACAGAATCAGCCCACGAACAACAACGCTGGCATGAACCCCTATGGTTATGGCGCGGCTCCACAAAACTTCAACCAAACTTCACGAAACAGTGGGGACACCGAAACCCTTGGTTGGGTCACCTTCATCTGTGGCCTTTTGGCATTGGGCTTCCCGCTGCTCTCCTTTGTCGCGTGGTATCTCGGACGAAAGCTTCGAAAAGAGGCTCAGGCATCTGGAGTTGAGCCCTCAACTCAAACACAGGTCGGATATTGGATGGGACTCGTCCTCAGCGTAATTGAGGTTCTGGCGGTGGTGCTGGGTATCGTGTTCTTCATCCTCGCTTTTCTGACCGGCAACAACTAAGGCTCAAACCATGGCATTGAACTCAGTAAATCTTGACAAAACCGAACCCCGAGGTGCTCACTCCGCCGAGGACTCCGAAGAGGCGCGTCAGCGCGATCCTCGAATGCTGATCGGAATCGCGCTGCTTCTTGTGGCGCTTGGGCTGTTGATCTTCTTCCTGCATCGATCCGGGGAGACGAAGCCCGTCGCGGCAACCTCAAGCCCTTCGGCGGTCGCCACCAGTGGCAATGACTCCGTGGCGCTGAGTCCGTTGCGAGACATGATGGAGGAGAGTGATTTCAGCTCCAAGTTTCAACAAGAAGCACACTGTCAGGTCATTGACAAAAATGACCCCGAAGAGCTGGAGGCTGCTCCCGAACTCCCACAAGGAGTGAAAAACCTCAAGGACGAGACCGTCTGCTTCTGGATGACCAACGGCTCCAAGGCAACCACCAGTGATGACATGTCCACCACCATCACCGGTGACTCCTATGGGGTGGTGGCGGAGAAGTTCTCAAGCGCCGCCGAGGCACAGAAGGCGTATGCTGGATGGCCTTCTCAAAACTTTGTCCAAGTTGGACCCAATGTGGTCATCATGGCGAACCGCACGGCTCAGGTGGACCAGAACGTCATCACTGAGTTGTCACGCCGCACTGCCGGGTCGTGACGCCTTCGCGTCTTGACTCCCTACGCCAAAAAACCCTCGTTGGATTCTTGTGTCCAACGAGGGTTTTTCGTGTTCAGTCACCGTGTCTCTCCACGCTTGACGGTTTTCGCGTCCAACGAGTCAGGCTGAACTCATCGAAGTCGGCTTGTTCAAGTTTCATCCAGTCTTCTTGAAGTTCGTCAAAGTGGGGGAACAAGACATCACCTTCGGCGTCGGTGTGGGCGATGGAGAGCATGAGTTCATCCAGTTGTGTCCAACACTGTTTCCAGATGCTCGCCCCGCCACCGATGAACACTGTTCCGGGGGCGGAGGCCGGGCCGTGATCCAACTGCCCCGCCAACTCCAAAGCGGTGTCAAGGCTGGGGCGGGCGAACCTCTCGCCGGGATCTCCCTCCTTCAACCCCTCCACTGACAACGGGTTGGTGGTGACCACAATGACCTTGCGATTCTTCAGCCACCCCATGGCTTCAAAGGTGTTCCTGCCAACAATGACAGGATGGTGTCTCGTGACCTTCTTGAAGTTGTCAAAATCCTGCTTGAAGCGGAGTGGTTGGTCCACACCGTCTCCTACGACTCCATTGCGCGCCACCAAGGCGATGGCGACAAGTTTGCTCAGTTGGTTCGAATACACGAACTTCTCCTTCTGGTTGGACGATCAACTGATGCTATCAAGAATGCCGCCACGAAGCTCATTTCCTGAGTCCCAGCTGAGTGGAGCAAAGTTTTTTCCAACTTCAAAAATCCTTGTCACATCAGTTTCACAGAGAACTCAAAGGGATGCGTGCAGACTGCACGTATTGTGGATTTGACAAGGATATTTACATGTGTTAGTATTGTAGAAGTCGTGAACATCGACAGCAACCTCAACCAAGGATTACCCATGAAGAACACTCGTATCCTCACCGCCACCGCGCTGGCCTTCACCGCTACTGCTGGAACAACCCTTGCTCTTGGGGTGTCTACTCCGGCACACGCTGCGGGTGCCCTATGCGGCACTTCCATCACACAGACACCCACCATCACTGCGTCCAACACCACCGACACCACCGCTGGCCTCAACGCTGTGCAGGCTTTCGACACGATTCGTTTCAACTTCACCATTGATGACATTCCGACCGGCCACTGCGCCGGGGATCAGCTTGTCATGACCGGTCCCGTCGATTTGAAGGGTCAGGTGGGAAAGACCTACCAGCTCTTGGGCGAGGACGGCGTAACTCCGGTTGCCAACATGACAGTCGGCAGTGATGGGCACACAGTGACAATCACGCTTTTGGTGGACAATGTGACCTACATGAAGGGGTGGCTTGAAGAAAGCGTGCAGAACACCGTCAAGCCCAACCAGAGTGATGACTTTGGATGGACGGTCAACGGCGTCACCACCTCAATCCCGGTCACCATTGGTAACGGCACCTGCAACGCCGCCTGTCAAGCGGCACCACATACGAAGGCTGGCAAGTGGGGAACCCAGCTTGCCAGTGGCCGACTGCAGATCAGTATCATGACTCCCAGCGCCACCGTCGCTGGTGAACAGTTCACCATCAAGGACGACTTGACAAGCACCGGTCAGCAATTCGACTGTTCCAGGATCAAGGCCACAAACTTCTACGGCAACTATGTCACCGGCTATGATGTATGGGGATCTTCCGTGAACGGATCCTCCGCGCCCATTAACGTAGTCTCGTGCTCAACCACGGAGCTTGTGGGAACTGTTACGATTCCGACCGTTGGATGGGCTTACTCCGCCTATGTTCCCGTTTGGACTGACGCGAACTCAGCCGGTCCTTGGACTGACACCGCCACCGTTTCGAGCAACACCGGCAAGTCATGGAACGCCACTGCCACTGTTCGTCAGCTCAACGGCGGCGGCACTGGTGGTGTTCCCTCTGTTCCGATCACTCCCAGCGCAACGCCCACTCCGAGTGCAACTGAGACTCCGTCCTCCTCGACCACCCCCAGTGCGTCAGAGACTCCCAGTGCATCAGTCACCCCGAGTGCGTCGGAAACGCCGAGTGCTTCAAGCACCCCCAGTGCATCGGAAACGCCTACTGACAGTGCAACGCCCACGCCGAGTGTCTCAGAGACCCCCACGGAGACTCCCACCCCGAGTGCCTCCACTACTCCGAGTGTCTCAGAGACCCCCACTCCCAGCGCGACTCCTACCCCGAGCAGCACGGACACGCCCACGCCGAGTGCAACTCCCACCCCCAGCACGCCTGTCACCCCTTCGGCTCCGGCTTCGACTCCTGCCAAGCCAACCTCTCCGGTGAGCACCCCCTCCACTCCGAAGCCAACCACCAAGGTTGTCACCTTCACCGTGCAGGAGGATAGCTGGAAGGAGACAGGTATCAATCAGGTCAACACCATCAAGAAGATTGTGGCTGACTCGAAGTATGCGTTCCGTGAAGATGTGGGTAGCTGGGACTCCAAGACCGGCTCCGTGCTGGTGGTCAACGGAAAGAAGATGAACGCCGTCACCAATGCTCCGCTGTGGTTGAAGGGCGTCTCAACTCCCACCACCGTGACGATGACCGCCACCGTTCCTGTCAACGCGACTCAGGCTCAGGTCCGTGCCATTGAAGCTGCTGTCGCACAGAAGCGATTTGGAACACACACCGGCGTCACCGCCGCGACGAAGGGCAAGACCTACCTCAGCACTTGGTTGGTCAAGGACGCCTACCTGACAGCTTGGGACTCAACCACCGACTTCAAGACCGGCCCCAAGACTGCTCCGCAGCTCCTGTTGGGAACCGCTCAGAAGTGAGCCAATCCTTTGTCAAACTTGACAAAATCCCGTGACACAGCACCCCGCATCAATCGCGATGCGGGGTGTTGTGTTTCTGTTGTGTGTGTTGACAAAAGTGCCCAACCTTTGATACACTTGAAAAAGTTGTGTTCGTGACAACAACGACAAGAACTTTTTTCGTTAGGAGAACTGAATGCTGTATTTTGGACTGTTTGCGCTCATTGTCATCGTGGCTGGCTTCGTGATCTTGGATCATTTCGACACCTCCAAGCCGCGCAGTGGTAAGGATTTGGACTCGGTCGAACGTCCGGTCGTGACAGATCCATACCTCAATCGAGGTTTCAACCGCTGAGAAGCCCCACTGCCCAAGCCCCTGAACCGCCCCATGTTGGATCAGGGGCTTTTCCGTGCCGTGAGTGCCCCTTCAAGGCGCGCAAAACCGTTGGGGGTCCAGTTGCTCGCCCAAGGGGTCACGAGGCGCTCAGAAGGGCGCACAGCGGCTCCAAAGGGGAGTGGAGAGGTCCGAGCAGTTGACAAATGTTTGAAACTGATGATATGGTTGGGATCAACAGCAAGCGACGAAAGGATCGGGGCACATGAGCGAGGTCGGACCAGCGAAGTCGACTCGACTGACCCACACCTCCAACGGACTGCTGCTGTGGCGAAAGGGCCAGCTCAAGTTTGACAAACAGGACTTGTGGGACCGCGCACCGATGAAAAAGGGAGCGTGGGCATTCCCCTACCCGCTGTTTGACGAATACTTCACCAATCATCAAGACCTGCGTTACGCGCCCAAGGGGATTCGTCAAGAGGGAGATTGGAGCGCTGGCTACACGACGGACGTGAAATACTACTCACGCAAATCAACGGGTGAGCATCCTGTTCAGGCAAAAGTATTCGAGCCGGACTCCCTGATAGGCCCGGTTCATCTTTTCTTCGCTGACGGTGAGGTGGTCGTCTACAATGAGTGGGAAGAGCCCAACGAAATCCACTACGACTATGACCGACTGTGGCGGGACCAAGAAAACTGGGTGAAGAACAATCCCCAGTTCACAAGGCGGAAGAAGTTCTACTGGCAGGGCGACGTGATGAGTCACTTCTTCCCGGACGGCAGCGCCAGCATGTATCATTGGTCCCGAACCAGCACACAGGATTACGTCAAATTCTTCAACAAATACCACAACCGCAACCGTGTGATGAGTCCCGGATTTTTTGAAATGGACATCTCGGAACGCGACGATTGTGACGAATTCGCCATGACGAACGGTGTCACAACAGGTTTGTTCGAGGTGTTCCTGAACCCGGAACTCGGACGTTGGCACGGTGTCGATTTTCACAATAAGAAGCCACACGGGGATCAAAGCCATCACCTTGTATGAAAAAAGACCTCCCAGCTGTTCGGGGAAGTCTTTTTCATTGTCGTTGTTCACAGTTTAGACATGTTGTCTACTCAGATAGGTTTGGCTCGCCACCATGGCCATGTCTTGCGCGTCACTGACGGCGTGGGAGTCTGCGTCCTGCAGAGCAAAGATGTAGGAGGCGGTGTAGTGTGGCTCGCCGGTTCGCTTTGCCACGGTGACGGTCAGGTTGACAGGGCGGTTCACCAAGGAGGAAAGCTGCGGCCATTCACGAATCTTTGTTCCCTGTTGCGGCGTGAAGCCGTCGAAGTGACACTGCCCAACCCACCCCTGTTCGTAGGGGGTTGTCGAGGAGGTCGACACAAAGGCTGGTTGAACCTTGACAAAATCCGAAGAAGGCCCGAACAGATCCTTCTTGGTGGTGTTGCAGATGGCGCTCAATGTGTCCGTGGTGGACTTCTCTTGGGCGGCTTCTTGCATGGTGGACTGCCCTGTGTTGATGAAGACGACGTTTTTGTTGCTGCCTGACAAAGTGGACGAATCTTCATTCAGTTTCGTGTTCCACAAACCAAGAACAGGAACTCCGACATGTCTTTCGCTGTCGTCCACCGTCAACCACACCATGGCGGAGTTGGTCTGCTTGTGTGCAGAGCTGGTGGACGAAGAGGGTTCGCTCATTGGATTGTCAATCGCCACGGAGTGGGTTTTGTTGCATCCAGTGAGCGCCAACGAGCCCACCATGACGGCCAACGCGGTGTTGATGACACGAGAACGCTTCATTTTTGATGTCTCCGATGTGATAGTAGTCATACAACAACTATCGCCTGTTCGAAAAAATCACCACCACCAGCGATTTTTTGACACAACGCCGACACCACGCCCCCGCCGACACAACTTGACAAAGCCTTCCTCAGCCTGTAGTGTTTCAGGTATGGAGAAGACGATGCAAGCCGGGTTGGTTGAACTGGGTTTGATCACCGGGACCAGTGTTTCCGGTGGTATTGACCCTGCCCAACTTGATGAAACTTCATACAAGGATTACGGGTTCACCAACTGGAACGCTGAACGCTACGAACGTGCGCTGCGCGCCAGCGATCCGTATCGGATGGACGATGGCGTTTCCCAAAGGAACACTCCCGGCGTGTCGGCTGAAGTTTCTGCCAACTTTGTGAAGTCACTGACCACACAACAGGCCGGAGCGCTTCACTACTACACCGGCAGTGACTTCGAGTGGATCAATCGCGCGCTGTTCTCGAAGGAGTATCGTGATCAGCTTCCAGAGATGATGGAGATGGATCATCCTGACGCCGTGGAAGAAGAGCTGCTGTTTGCTCGCCAACCAAACTCGCTGTATGTCCTGCCCTGCTTCGAGCAGATCAGCCGGGAGCTGCTGGAACTGACCACCACTCACCTTGATGCAGCGATGCTCAAGGCCCACGGTGCGCAGAAGGTTGTCTACCGGGGTGCGGGAAGTCATCTCTCCGGTGTGAGCGGTGGTGTCAATCACTGGCTGGACACGGAGCGTCGCCTTGGAACGGTGGTTCGCTTCGACGGATACTCGAGCTGTTCCTTCTCGTTGAGCATCGCTTCGGTGTTCGCGGTGGGTTACTGTGAGACCGTGGAGCCGGATGGTGTTGAGCGTTCGGTGGTGTATGAGATCCTCACTCCGGAGGGGGCTCCGGTGGAGGCGGTGACCCAGATGCCGTGTGAAGATGAGGTGATTCTGCCCCGTCAGTCCTGTTACGTGGTGGTGGGGATTCATCGTGACATCGTGACCGCCGTGGATGACGACAGCCTGCCCACCGCGACGACGAGCATTGTCCAGATGGTCGCAGTTGATGAAGATTTGAAGATGCTTGACGAAGAGCATGCATGGGGGCTGCCTGCTTCGGTGTAAAGGGGCCGGGGTGGTCCAGCGCGGGTGAGACGCGATGGGTATTGGTAGAATCCAGTCACGGAGTCTTTGGACCCGTCTCGACTGCGCGAGACACGCAGCAATAACAAGTGATTGGATTCACCCATGCCAAAAAACAAGAACTATATCGATCTGAACAAAGCTCGCCTCTACTACGACGCCCATGGTGACACGGTTCGCCTCACCGCCAACAAGTCACAAGAGTTTCCAGAAGGTTTCTCCATGACGCTGACTCGTGGCACCAAGATTGACCAGAAGGCTCGAGCGGTGTTGTCCAGCGAGTTCAATATCCAGCGGAAGCTTCCCGACATCATCGACCAACCCTACCGGCTTGTCCAAGGTCGTCCTGAACTCATGCCCGTGGGATACCTAAATCACGGTCGTGAAGCCTACTGGGACACCAACAAGACAAGGCTTCTTCAAATCTTCGGACAACCCGGAACGGGAAAAACCGTGACAGGGCACCATGTCATGAATGCGTGGTTGGAGGCGGATGACTCCCACGATCTCATCATTTTGTCAAGCAGGATTGAAGATGCGGGGTCTCTGGCGGAATACATGTATCGCGGCAGTGACTTCAAGCCTCTTGTTCCGCTGCAGAACTTCGAACGGCCCACCTTGATCTACATCGACTCCATGGAGGTTTTTTCCGATGAGCTGAAGTGGAAGTTTCGTGACTACTATTCCCTGTTCTTGAACACCGCGCGGGAGCGAAACGTTGTTCTGATGACTTCAAGTCAGGCTTTTTACAACACCGCTCTTGAGAACAGTGCTCTGCTGGGCTTTGATCTATACTCCGACAACATGGACTTCGAACTTCGACGGGTCGGTGCTCCGCAGCAGGTCTTGGACTGGGTTGAGCTGGTCAAACAGCTTGGACACACAAGACGTTACGCAGCGCTGTCACTTCCGGGGTTGGACCCCGCCATCATCTCCACCGCCCCCGCGCCCGAATCCTACTACGACACCTTCGCCTCGAAGTGCTGAGTCCTGCCTACTGGTCACAAGTTTGACCAAGATTGGAGAAAGTTTCATGACCACCCTTGACTCAACAAAACCGCTGTTGCTGCTTGACGTGGACGGCGTCCTCAACCTGTTTCCCCTTCAAAAAGTAAGTCCTCGTCCCGAAGGTTTGATGGAGGGAAGTTACACAGAAGGTTGGACCACCTACAAACTGTTGTGGCGAGAAGATCTGCCGGAGATGATCGCGAGGCTGAACAAGCACTTCTCCATTGTGTGGGCCACGACGTGGGAAAACGCCGCCAACACCGAATGGCTCGAGAGAATGGGGCTGAACGAGGATCTGCCTGTGATTCTGCTTCGAGACAATCGGCGCTTCAACGGAAACTTCTACGAGTGCTGGAAAACTCCCATCATCAATCAATGGGTTGTCGACATGTCATTGGAACACGAGAACCTGCACGGAGTATGGTTGGACGATGACGCCTTCGAGGTCAACGACAACGAGTTCCTTCCCAATGGGTTTGAGTGTCGTCACATTGACCCGAACACAGGGCTCACCCCAGAAATCGTGGACGAACTCATCGCGAAGTACGGAAACTGAGCCATGAAGTCAACAGTCATCATCGTCTCCGACATTGCTGGTCATCTTGACGAACTGTCCACCAAACTTCTTCCGTATGGAGTGAAGTTGGATGAAGGTTTCATCCCCGATGACGTGGTGGTTGTGCTGAATGGTGACCTGATTCATCGCGGCCCACAATCGGCAGAACTCTTGGACAAGGTTGATGAACTTGTCAAAGCCTTTCCCAAGAACATCCTGCCGGTTGTGGGCAACCACGAGGCAAACTACCTCCACGTTCAGCGGAGTCGGTTTGACTGGCCCGAGGTGGTTGTCAATGCCGAAGATGTCTTGAACCGATGGTGGGATGAAAGGGTGTTGCTTCCCTGTGTTGGGGTCGTCTCTCCGGAGGGGGAGTATTTGATCTCCCACGCCGGTCTGACTTCGTTGTTCTGGGAGGGGCTGGGCGCACCCGGCACTCTTGGTCAAACTGTCTCAAGTCTTCACAAAACGGCGTATCGCAGGGGAGACCCAACGTTCTGGACACCGGGTGAGATGCTGGGTTATGACACGATTGCTCCCGGTCCCGTCTGGGCCTCAACGAATGAGGTGTACCCCAGTTGGACTGATCAACGCGCTCCGTTCCATCAAATTCACGGTCACTCAACTCCATTTGACTGGAGGCGCAAGTCATGGTATCTTGATGATGACACAAAAAGCAAGGTCGCTTTGTTCCCCATGGTGAAACAGTCTCGAGCGGTGGTGAATCAACAGATGTTGATCGGTACGGATCCCGGTCACGGACGGTTACCAGCCGGAGCGTGGCAACCCTGTGTGATCCGTGGAGCGCGAATCGTTGTTCCGCATTGATGAAGGCGGCTTTTTCGTCAGTCACAAACCTCTGTACCCCGCAAGAAGATAGCTCACAATGGACAACGGCAAGCCTTATCAAGTTTTGATCGGTGTCGAAAACCGAAGCGACCTTGATCGGCACCGTTCCTACCTGCGCTTGTCACGGTGTCTCTTCTTCGACACTGCTCCAAATTTTGCTGAAGCAGCGCAAGGAGGCTGGCGCTCGCCGGTTCTGAGGTTGAAGAAGGTTGATCCACCTGTTCCAACCTGATTCAAGTTGATTGACTTTCACAAGCAACAGGCGCTCTTGAAGCAGAAGAGCGCCTGTTGTGCTATATTGTTCGAAGAACATCGTATTGCAAGGAGAAGATGTGGCAACACTGACCTACACCGAGGCGGAACACATCGCTCGAGAACTCATGCGTCTTCACAACCTCCATCACTGGAAGTTCGCGTGGAATCGTAGTGTTCGAGCATTTGGCAACTGTGACTATTCAAAGCACACCATTCACGTCTCGAAGCCGCTGTTTGACGCGAATGATGACGACCAGTTCTTTGAGGTCATGATGCATGAGATGGCCCACGCCTTGACGCCCAGCGATGCACACGGAGCACGGTGGAAGAAGCAGTATCTCGCCATGGGCGGAAACGGAGAGCGGGTTTCAAAGGGAAACAGCGCGCCGAGCCCCCTCGCACTGGTCTGTCTTCACTGCGGGATGAGATATCCGCGTTATCGCTTTTCCAAGAACACCCGCTACCAATGCGGAAAATGTCAGAACAAGGACTATTTGTTGTGGGAAAAGGATGGGGAAGTCATCACGGACCCAAAGACCGTCACCAAGGCTCGACGTTGATACTCTCTTCTGAAGACTTGCTCCCTGCACATTCACTCACACCCCGAAGGATTCGATAACCATGCACATCATCGCGGACGTTGCTCAAGGCTTTTTCAACACGCTGGGCATAGCTCTTACTGTTGTGGGGTTGATCGGTTGTCTGATCTGTGTTGTCGCCACCGCCATGGGGGCGGCGTCGAAACCCGCCGTCAGCAGTCGGGTGGCCAAGTCGTGGGCGTCGCTGATTTTGGGATCGGTGCTGGCAACGTCATGCGGGTTTTTGGCAATGCGACTCTCCGGGGGTGGTCGCGTGGACCATCTCCTCGCGCTGGGAACCGGCCTTGTTGTCGGAGTGGGAGCACTTCTTGACCTGTTCTGCTTCATTGTGTTGACGTTCTGTTGCGTTGTTGAGCTGATTGCTCATCGTTCACACAAGCTGATGGTCCAGATCACAAGGTTCTACCTGTGGAGCTTGTCCGTGATGGTGTTGTGTGGTATTGTGGGTGGCAGCGCCGCACTGGTGCTGTAACAGAACAGGAGAAAACAATGTATGAGTCGCTCTACCCCATGTCCCAACCACAGTCAAGGACAGTTTTCTTCCGGCACGTCAACAGGGAGACCAACTCAATCGTCAACTCCGGTTACCCCTTCAACAACAAGGACACCTATGTGTTTGACGCCGGGGTGGAGCTGCCTCCGTCCGGCGCGCTGGAGTTGCGTGCTGAGCCCATCGAGGGCAAGAAGCATTTCTTCAAGGTTGTTGAAAGTTTTCAGCCGAGCATGATAGGTTGGGCGGTCTCTGTCAATCCGGAAGAGCATTCAATGATCCTCGCTGATCCATACAGCGATGCCGAGGTCACGGTGGAGATGGCCGAAGGTTTCGATGAGTTCAACTTCCCGCAGGTTGGCGAAGCCGTTTCTGTTAGTGGAACCTTCCACAACTCTCGTTTCGTCAATGTGACGGACTGGTTGGACGTTGAGGGGTTCGACAAATAGGACAAAACTTGTTCAAACAGGCACGAACATTCTCTGACAAGGGATTTTGTTCGTGCTTGTTGTGTGTTCGGGCGGTGGAACACTGTGTTTGTTGTTGTGAACAGTTGACAAAACTCCTTGTCGCGTGTAGGATAGAAAACAAGTTACAAAGACAGACTCAAGGAGGTAGAGCACATCATGACCAACACTGTACAGACGGCTACACCGCGTCCAACCCCTGTGCCCCGAGCACCCCAGAAGCCGATTGGTCCCACGCTGGTGGTGGGGCGTTTCGGAGGCTTGACGCTGATTCAACTTGGAGATGAGGTCATTTCAACCGAGGTGGACCCGACCAACGCCCTGAGTGTGTTTCGCGAGATTCGTGGCGGCAACTATGGCGTGACCAACATCGGGGAACGGTTCGATCTTCCTGAAGGATTTCGTCAAATTGCTCAGCGTTCGTCCATCACTTCGGAGATGATTGACCATCTCCTCTCCCATGGCTTCTATGAGTTCACCTACGAAGATGCAGCGCTTGTGCTTCGCACCAAGGGCGAAGAGGTGGCCGTTCACTCGCGCAATCTTCTGTCAGCGACTCACGAGCTTTTCTCCACGGTCAACCCCACCAACCCGGTGATCGCTCGTGGTTTCACCAAGGAGCTTGTGCTGGAGGGCTTTGAGCAGATCGACATGGAGCCCACCATCCCCGGCATTGTCACCTTTAGCTACCTCGATGGTCACTTCCAGTCCTACTTCAATCGCACCAGCGCTATTCCGTTCTATTCATCCGACTTTGTTGCCTCTGCGCTGGAGTTCTTTGCGCGGAACAACATGAACGGAGACATCATTCTCCCTGTCGGAGTCGAGTCCCCCAACTGGGTCGTTCCGGCTGGGGTCAATGTAACGGGACGCCCGCAGAACTATACGGTTGCCCCGCCGCCGTCCAAGCGTGTCGTGGTAGCCACCGACGCCTCCATTGGTCGAGCCGCCAAGCATTCCGGCATCGCTTGGACTGATGACATTGGAAACACCTTCACCAACGTTGTCAAGTCTTCGGGAATCAACGGAGCCGAGGCGCGGGCCATTCATGCGGCGTGGGTTGCGCATCGCGATCCTGACGTGGACCTGCTCATCCTGAGCGATTCTCGCTACATCGTCAACGCAATCAAGCATGACCGCTGGCTGGGTGATCTCAGTGTCATTGAGAACAAGATGGTGCATGAACTTCACGAAGCTGATGTGAAGGTGAAGTGGGTCAAGGGTCACGCTGGTCATGAACTGAACGAGCGAGCCAACAATCTGTGTCGCTATGCCCGCTTCGAGAAGGAGTTCGATGTGAAGCGCGGCGGACTGGCAGTCAGGAGTTGGTGAAGAGTTGACGAAGCTTGAAAAAAGTGATACAGTGGAACCCAGATCGAATCGAATGAGAGGTGGCAGCGTGATTGACGAAGAGTTTGATGAAGTGGAAAAGTTCCTGCAGCTTGTTGAGGATGACGGACTGGGAGAGTCCCTGTATGCGTGTGAGCCGGATGAGTTCGCTGGCCTGAACGCGATTGTTCCGGGGCTGCGTATCGCCTCAGCGGGAGGCTTCGAGCTGTTTCAGGCCAACGGAACACTGGAGGGTTGGCCGTGGTATTTCCGTATGGAGGATGGCTGTGCCTGCATCCGTGTAGGACGGGAGAAGGAGGATTGCTACCTGAACGACAACGCTCTGTGGGGCGCAAGTTCCTCCACGAAGGCTGGCCGTTATGAGGGTGATTGGATGGATCAGCTCGTCAACCTCATCGCCAAGCTCGAGCCCTTTGCTCGTCGGTGGGAGTTCGAGACTGACCCCTTCCCGGATTTTGATTATTGTGCCATCAGCCCTTCGGTGACGGGTTATGGTGTGACGGAGGATGAGGGGTGGAAGAATGCTCTTGTGTTCGTGCCCGCTCATCTTCCGGATCATTACTTCACGTCGGAGGAGGAGCGGCGAGTGCAGGAGGCTCCCATCAATGAGATCTTTCAGTGGCACATTGCCCACGCCCATCGAGATCGTCTCATGAATCCCGACACGCGCGTCTTCCCCGATGAGCATCCCGAGTTCAAGGTGGTTGTCCCGCAGTGGGCACGCCGAGAGGATGGAAGCATCATCACTCCGTGGTCTCCTGACGAGAAGGAGCGCGAAGCAGTCCGTCAGCGTCTTGGTTGGTGAAAGTCGCACAGAAAAGGCCCCGAACGTTTGTAGCGTTCGGGGCCTTTTTGTTGTGATCTGGCTGAAGTTTTATCAAAATGGATCAAAGTTCGGCGGGAGGGAACTGGTTTCGAAGGATTGTGATGTAGGTGTCTGTGGCGTTGAGTAGAATACCAAGACTCACAATGTCACGTCGGGTGTCATGTTTGTTCAGGGAACCTTCAGAACTCATGTTCACAGCGGTGGGATCCTCCGTGCCGATGACATAGGAGGCAGTAACCATGAAGTTGTGGTTCAGCGCGTATTCCACCGCCTTGTTGAAGGCTGTTTGTCCGTCTTGTTCAAGCTTGTCGTAGGTTTGTAGGGTGGCCACGGCGATGGCGCGGTTGACGGCGTCTTCGTCTCCCTCGATCCACAGCTGTTTCTTCTTGTGATCATAGGCAAAACGCGCGGAAGCCGTGGTTATTACGTTGTCATTGTCAATGAAGTTCTCAGTCATGGCATCATTTTATCAACTTTTGTCAAATCGTGACAAGGAATACAAAACTCATCATAAAACTATGTGGTTGATATTGAATCCAGAAGCCACGAAGCAACATTGTGGCGACGTTCATTTGTGATCTACAAGAGAGAGTAACCATGAAGCGACAGACTTCTCTTGCTTTCGCCGGTTTGGCGACAGCAGCTACTTTTGGCTCCTTCATCGCGCCTGCGGCCTTCGCTGGTGTCGGTGGCGGATCGGTTGGTGGTGGTGCTTTGAATGGCACCGGCGCTGCCGACCACTTTGTGTTGTTGACAGAGGATGACTGGACCAAAGCCATGGCGAACAACCCCGTACAGGGTTGGGGTCAGGACTCCATCAACTACTTCATCAACATGGCGCGAACCCAGAAGACGTACCCCTTTGCTACTTCTTCCAGCACTTCTGCGAACTTGGTGCAGAATCGTATTCAACAGGCTTGCGCCCCTGCTATTCAAGAGGCCATCGCTCGTACACCGGGCGCTAAAACTGCTCGTGTTGTGCAGGTTGGTCTTGCTGTTGGTTCTCAGCAGGGGAATGGCAAGCCCCCTTACTCAATTCGTGGTGCCGCCAAGACTGACTTTACCAAATGGTATAACCAGTACTGGCCGAGCGCTTCGAAGGACTTGCTGAACTACCCCACTTCCCCCAACTGGAAGAACCAAGTCAATGCCGAGTTCAAGAGCAACATTATTGACAACGTTCGTGTTGTCTGTGTTGCAATCAACGACCTCGAGACCCAGCCCAAGCAGCCCACCACCTACCCGGTGACGGTAACCACCAAGGCTGCCAACACCTTTACGACTGTTGGCGGGACTCAGACTGTCCATGACGACATCACCTTGAAGACTGCGGACCCGACTCCGCTGGCTTACTACTCGGGACGTTCAACCTTGAACTACATCGGTCCTGATGGTATCAAGAAGAGTTCCACCAAGACCTTCCAAGCGAAGGCCAACGCTACTGGCGTCACCACCGCTGGCCCAAACTTCACTCCTTCCGACTTCGGAACAACAACGTGGAGCGCCGGTACGTACTGGTATGACTACTACATCAATGATCAGGGTGACATGCCCGGTGCTGTGGATGGTCCCAACTACAACGCTCGTGGATTTGACTACGCAAACGAGTCTTGGACAGCCACCCCCAATCCCAACATCCACAAGGCACTGTACTCTGCCAACGATCTGAACACAGCGTTGAGCCCAACAGCCAACCTCGCCGCAGGTCAGATGTACTACACCAAGATTGTCGCCAATGGCGGCGGTTACAAAGAGCTTCGCATCAATGACATCATCAATACCGATCAGGTATTCATCGGTGGACAAAAGGCGGACGATCTCTCCAAGGTGTACTTGATCGGTCCTGATGGCAAGGAATACCACGACACCAAGACAATTGCCGCGAAGATTGATCGTAGCCAGAAGGGTAAGGTCACTGTTTCTGCAGGTATGAACCTTCCGACAACTGGTGTCAATGGTGACTGGACCCTTGTGGTTCCGACCTATGTCCTTCCTACGGGCAAGGATTACACCATTCCCGACGACTCGACCGCCTGCTACGGTCTTGCCCAGACCATGTGTTCGAAGGGCAACTCGGAAACCACCACGAAGATCACCCCCACCCCGGACAAGGCGTGGACCTTGACCGCTGATGGTGCTCTGACCACTTCGGACGCCTCGAGGACCAACAAGGTTGGCGCTGACACCATGACGTTCCTTCCGGGATCGAATGTGTCCGCCGTTGTGAACGGTCACATTCCTTCGAACCTTGACTCTGATCTGTCCAACTACCAGCTTACTGACGACTGGACAAAGGCATCCCAGTATGTCGACTTCAGTGACGCCAGCAAGGCGGCTGTTTGGTCGCAAGGCACGGATGGAACATGGAAGAACATCTCTGATGAGTTCACCATCACGGTGAGCGGAACCAAGACCACAGCAGTGGCCAAGGCTGGTTCGGAGATCTTGACCTCTTCTGGAGGAATGAAGGCAAATCGTCAGACCAAGTTGATCATCACTGGTAACTTCAAGACTGGTTATGACACCAAGGGTGAGAAGGTGACCCTTCTCAACGATGGTTCCGAAATGTGGAACAACGAAACTGTTCCCACCAACGAGCCCCCGGTGTACACTTGGACTCCCACGCCTCACAAGGCCGTGATTGGCTCTGCCTCCGAAAACGGAAACGGATCCGACATCAACGGACACGCCGTGTGGCCCGGACAGACCATTCAGTACAAGGTGGACGTGGATCTTCGTCTCCCCGGTGACGTTGCCGGTGGAATCAACAAGGTTGGAGTGGAGGACACCTACGATCCCAGCTTCACCCCTGACAAGTCAAGTGTCACCTTCACTGACTCTCGAACCAACACCACGGTTCCTGCGTCAGCGTATGACCTGACTTGGGATGACACCAACCATCGTGTCACCGCCACCTTCCACGACGACTGGGTGAAGGCCAATGTGAAGGGTGACTCCACCGGATGGCTCTACATGAACTTCTCCGGCAAGGTGAACGACGATGTCAACCCCGGCACCGTCATCTCCAACACGGCGTTCGAGTTGCTGAACACCATGCGTGTGCAGACTGAAACTCCGAAGGTGACCGTTCCGGGCTTCCAGCCTCACAAGGAAGACCTGAACACATCCCACCAGAACATTGATGGCAAGACGGTGATGCAGGGTGACCACATCGTGTACCGCCTGACCCTCGACGGTGGTCCGGCTCGTTCGACGCTGGCCTACGACGTTCACAAGCTCGGTATGGGTGACGACTTTGACGAGAACTACCTGAATCTCGACGCCAACGGTGTCAAAGTGAAGGACGCCAAGGGCAATGATGTCACCAACAAGTTCAATGTGCAGGTGAAGGACGGCAATGTCTACATCTTCGCAAAGACTGTTGACACCAAGTTGGTCTCCGGTGGCACCGCCAAGGGTGACCCGCAACCCACCGACTTGAAGGCATACTCCACTGCCACCATTGATCCGACCAAGGATGCTGCCATTGATCAATCGCTTCTTGGACAGAAGTATTCGGTCTACCTTGACACCACCGTCAAGAAGAACACCGATGGCTACGTCATCAAGAACCAAGCTTGGCAAAACTTGGAAAACCAGATCAAGAAGACTGAAATTGTCTCCAACCCGCTGAAGGACATCAATCCTTCCAAGGACGTGACCGTTTCTGTCAATGGCAAGTCGATCAACCAGACCGAAGTTGCCCTCAACAGCACCTTCAACTACCGTCTGAACACCTCGACCATTCCCGCCAACCGTGCCTATGAAGCTTCCCAGTGGAGCATCACCGACACCTTCAAGCCTCAGTTTGACCACTACACCGGTCAGTGGTCGGTCTACGCCGACACGGATCTCTACAAGGGTCAGACCAAGGTGGCAAGCGCGGGTGACAAGATTGCCGACAGCGCCGGATACTTGCTGCAAGGTCAGACTTCACCCCTGTTCACCGCGACATGGGATGAAAAGTCCTCGACCTTCACTGTCTCCGCCACGAAGGCTTACTTCGATTTGGTGAACAGCCGTGGAGATCTCGCCCAAGCTTGGAGTGCCTACACGCAGATGCAGCGTGTTGCTCCTTCTGACAAGGTGACGAACGTTCACACTGAGTCCTACAACGGAACCAAGCGTCCGTCGAACGAGGTGTGGACCAAGACTCCTTCAACCGTCAAGATTGACGTTGAGAAGTACACTCTGTCCGAGGGTGCTGTCAAGGGAGATCGTGACGATCCTTCACAAGCTCTTCTGTTGACCGATCAGCAGGCCAAGGAGCAGGGAACCGTGGGTCTGCCCATCGGCTTCACCGTGAAGAACCTGTCGAATGTCTCGCTCCAGAATGTCAAGCTGACTGACAAGACCATTGCTGGCACTGGAACTGTCACTGGTATCACCTGTAAGGTTCCTACCGGAACCGCTACGGCTTCCGCTCTGGATGCCGGTTCGACAAGCAAGGCCGCTTCGACCAAGCAGGTTGCTGGTGATCAGATTGGCACCATGACGGCTGGACAATCCATCGACTGCACCGGAACCCTGATGGGTGCCAAGGCCGGAACTGCTCACGAAGACAAGGCCACCGTTGTTGGTGAATCCGTCTTTGTTGGCACTGACGGAAAGCACCAGCAGGTGACCGACAATGACAACTGGAACGCCAAGTTGCCGTCGCACCCGGCCATCGACGTTGAGAAGTACAACACTTCTGACGGCGCAACCAAGGGTGATCGTGACAATGCCTCCGATGCACTGGTGATGAAGAGTGACTCCGAAGGTATCACCTTCGCCGTCACCAACACCGGTGACGTGACCTTGACTAACGTGAACCTGTCTGACAAGACAGTTTCCGGAACGGGTAGCGTCACAGGCATCACCTGCCTTGTTGGTGGAAAGCACGTATCCGGAAGCCAGATCGGAACGATGACCGCAGGTCAGAAGATCCTCTGCACCGGCACCCTGAAGGGTGTTGCTGCCGGAACGAAGCACACGGACACCGCGACGGTGACTGGCTTGACCCCGACCAAGCAGACTGTCAAGGACACTGACGACTGGAACGGTAGCCGTAACCCGGCTCTGATCCCGCCGAAGCCTGTCACCCCGAAGGGTGCTCAGACTGGTGATCCGGTCAAGGCACAGCACTCGCACAACGAAACGGTTGCTGCTGAGGCTCTGGGTGGCGTCGCCGCTCTCGGCCTGATCGGAACCGGCTTCCTTGCTCGCCGTCGCAAGACTGCCAAGTGAGTCCACGATGACTGCCCCTGAATGAAGTGTCAGGGGCAGTCATCCCAACCCCACCCCTATTCTTCAGGCACTTTTGTCAAGGTGTTTGAACTCATGACAACATTCTGTCGCTGTCATAACTCCAAATGAACACAAAAAGACCCTCCTGACGATCACACAGGAGGGTCTTTTTGTGTCTCGTGACAAGCCTGAGTGTAGTGGCTCATTTTCATATGAAGTAGAAGATATTGGGTATTTGAAAAAGCTTTCGGAAGGAAACTCCATGACCGACCAAACCCCAGAACACGAGTTGGAAAACTCCGGGGATCAGTCCAGCCCTGCTGTGAACGCGGGGGCTTCGCCGTCACCAACGGAATCACAGCCCAAACGAAGAGGGCTGTCGCGCGCGTTTGAAGACCCAAAGGAGAAACATACAGGCATCGGACAACCGGTTGACAATGTTGATGAAACTTCGTCAATCCCCGCCACCCCGGAACAGGCAGTTCTCCAGAAGGATGATCCTGACACCGGTTTGACCGCCGCGCTGAACGATCCCCCAACCGTCGAGACAGGCTCCCCCTCCAGCGCAACAACCCCAACAGATGTTGACAGACAGGCTGCACTTGACACAGCCTTCGTCAAAGAGCCATCGTCACAGGTCACCACATCACCGCAGACGAACACCACGCCTGTTGGCGCTCCTGTTGAAGAATCTTTGTCAAATCCGGAGGCTCCAACTGTTTCCCAAGGTGCCACAGCGGCGGCTCCGGTGAAGGGCGGCGGTGTGGGCAGGTTGTTCTACCTACTTGTTGGCCTGTTGTTCTTGGCGTTGGCCGCAGGCAGTGTGCTTTTGTTTCGCAACGGCAGCAAAGAGGTTGAGATGGACGCACCGCAACCGTCTGCAACCTATAGCGTCGACCCCTCCAAGGCTCCCGTCGCGGGTCCAGTAGCAGAAAAGTCTTCTGACGCGGTGACGGTGAAGAACGCGGACGGAAGTATCACGAACGGAACCGACAAGGATCCTTCCGGTCAAGAAGATCAATGGGTTGCCGGTGGTGACACAGGTTCTTCTACCCAGACCAACACCAACGGGGGGAATGCCAACAACACAGGCACCACGACAGACGAGGGAGAAGACAACGGAGACGACACACCTCCCACCACCTCCAATGGATCAACGTTGTCCCCCAACAGCAACACAAAGGCCCAAAGTTCGTTGCCGAAAGGGGTAACGCGCACCATCTCGGCACAAACAATGGGTCGCCAGACCCTCTTCATCCCCGCCATCGGCGCGTGGGCTCCCATCAAGGCGACCGGAAACTTCCTCAACTCCCGATACCGTGGTTTTGAGACGCTGGCCATTCCCTCCAACCCTCGACGTGTGGCGTGGTATTCACCCGGCGCTCCATTGGTGGGTGGAAATGTTGGCACCACCGTCATTGCTGGACACATCGCCTATGACAACGTATGGGGTGCCTTGTACAACCTTCCTCAAGTTCACGCAGGAAACGTCGCCTACACCACGGACAAGGATGGGCACATTCAACGGTGGAAGGCGTATCGTGTACGCGTCTTGAAGCACACCGCCTTCCCGCAGGACTATTGGCCCAACGCACAGACCGGAAAACTGCAGGGGCCACGACGCATGGTTGTGGTGACATGTTCTGGAGCGGTGATCAACCATCACTACATCTACAACACCATCGTGGAGTTCGCTCCCTACAACTGAGTCAAGCTTTTTGAAGTCTTTCATGACACCAACAACCCTCGAGGGCCATGACAGCCCTTTGAGGGTTGTTGGTTTTGCCGGGGCATACATTTGACACGGCCATGTAAAAGTGTTATTCTTCAAGAAGTTGAAGAACAGACATCAAGAAATGAGGACTCATGACTGACTTCGTAAGATGGCCCACATCCGGGACCAAAAATGGACACAGTGGCACCGCTGTCTTTGCCGTTGTCGAGCGATCCAAGTGTCGAGACAACTGTTTTGTTGACGCACAGGTAAGCCTTGACGCAACGCAGTTCGAGAGCCGTGCTTCCTTCGTTAAAAAGAACAGCCATGACGACCGGGTTTTTGTTCGTAGCATTGTCAAACTTGGCCAAGTGGATCAAGTTTTTGACAACTGGAACGCAAGCGCCGATGACTTGACCGACGCCGGACGCCGATTGGTGAAGTTGCTACGCAATGATGGAGCTGTTCACATTGAAACCATGACGACGAAGGAGTGATGAAATGACCCATAACGGGACCAACATGATCAACTGGCCGACTGCTGGATGGCGCGACACCGGAGAGGGCGGTATGTTCGCCCACGCTGTCATTGTCTCCGGTGAAGGAGCGATGAACATTGAGCATGACGCCGCTGTGAATGGAAGTTGGCACAACTGCTTCGGCACCGAAGGTGTTGTCTTCTTGGGGAGCACCGCTGAATCCTTGTATGACGAGAACGGCGGTGAATACTTCACAGTGACTCGGGACGACCTAACGGTCGAAGGTCGAGAGGTTGTCGATCTATTGTCACAGTTGGGCGAAGTTCGCATCATCACCGGTTTGGACACCTGAGCCACAGGCGTTGAGAGCCGTTCTGCGGACTTGTGAAACACTTGACAAAGACTTGCTCAAGAAAAGAGTCCGAAGGGCTCACAGACCCCTTTCTGCGCCTCCTGAGACCACTATGGGGAGGTAGGGGCAAACACACAACAGCGGCCAGTTTGAGACTTACCTTCTCAAACTGGCCGCTGTTGTGTTGTTCAGCGATACTTCTTGCTGCGGGTGTGAAAGTTGGTGCCGTGATGAATGGAGTGAAGGAGGATGGCGACAAGTGTGCGGGTAAGGATGCGCAGAACGTGCAACACCGACACCGCAAGCGCTCGAGAGCGACCCTCGGGCATCTCCCGCACCCGCCTGAGCATCAGATCGAAGGCACGATCCACCTGCGCCAAAGTCTTGTCTGTGCGAACGGATCTCGACATCATGAACTCCTTGATTCGACATTAGTTGTCTTCATTATACAGCATCCTTGATTCACATGGCAACTTCACAGTTGAGCAAAGTTGACAAAATCGCTGATCTCTTCGTCCACAAGACATCCACCGGGCCATACCACACGATGGATTCCAGCGCTGGCCAAGAGCTTACGACACCCCGGACACGGCGGATCGGTGATGTAGATGCTCGCTCCCTGCGTGTCTCTCGTTGCGTGGATGATGGCATTGGCCTCGGCGTGAACTGCGGTGCAGAATCCTTTGGACTCCGGACGGTCATAATCACCCAAGCCCTTCACTTCTTCATAGGAGAGAAGCCCTCGGGGACACGCCCCTTCCAGACAGCCAGCAACACCGGAGGGCGCTCCGTTGTATCCCGTTGCGATGACACGGTTGTTCAGGGTCACCACGCAGCCAACCCTACGGCGGCGACAGTTGGCGCGTTGCGACACGGCGGAGGCGATGGAGAGGAAGTATTCTTCCCAGTTCATTCGAGTAGTTGTTTCCATGCCTACACTGTATCAAAGTTTGAGACAAAGTTTCACAACTGGACAAAAGTTGCATCAACAAACTGCTTCACTGCGTATCAATCGCAAGGGGGTTTTTCCCTCTCTTCAAAAAATGGATTTATCCCAATGTTTTTCAAGCAGGGTTGAAAATAATGGCTGATAATAGTAGTTAGAGATACGTCGTGCCAACGTCGCCGTGGCGTTGGTTCAATCTCGTATCTGGCCGAATCATTCACAGTGATTCTTGTCAAAGGAGTTTTACCATGAAGAAAATTGCTCTCACCGGACTGGCTGCAGTCCTTTCCTCACCCCTTATGGCCGTCGTCGCTCCTTCCGCGCACGCTGCGACCGACCTTCCAACGGGCCGCGTTCCCGCCTTCGTCAGCGCTTGCAACCGTGCCACCGGCAACTCCGGCACCATTGACATGTTCATCAGTGGAAGTTCCTCTGATGTGGCAAGCATGACTGTCCAACTCAACGACAAAACAAGCAAAACCATGCAACGTGTCGGAAACACATCCCACTTCCGGACAACAGGTATCGGCTCTCGTATCCCACTGAGCTACACCATCCACTACAAGAACCACACAAGCGCCGCATTTGCCGAAACCCGCAGCAAACCCAATCCATACGGCTCATGTGGAGCGGCCCTGAGCCGTCCTTTTGTGGTGTCACAGCTGTGCGGTTCCAACAATGACATCGTTCGTGGTCCTGATGGATTGTATCTTGAAACCGACAAATACCACGGTCTTGACTGGTTCGGCAAGGCTCCCAGCAAGGGCGCTGGATGGGTGAACAACAAGCTCGTTGTGCAAACCTACGAAGCAAAGGACAGCCTTGGTCGGGGTGTCTGGTTCACCGCTGGTGGAAAGACCAGTCGCGCGGTCAAGGCCACGTTCACCGACGATGGCAAGTGCAACACCACTGTCACCAAGACGGTGAAGCACTCCACGACCCAGATGTACATGCCCTACAAGTCAGGAAGTCACACCTACTACCACTGGATCAACGTCCCCGTGACAACCACAGTGACCAACACGTCCTACAATCCTGTCCCTGTGCCTGCCCTGCAAGTTCTGTGAAGTTGAAAACAACTTGACACAGTGAACCACATCACAAACCACCCCTCGAGCAAGTCGTTTCGAGGGGTGGTTTGTCGTTGACGGAGCTTTGACCGCTGACAGTGTCCCCATGGCCGAGATGTCGGTGTGACCCCTCTTCACCCATACAAAGTTCAAGGTTGTGACAACTTGACAAAAGGAACAAACTTCGGTAGTATGTTGTTGTAAATGACAAGCACATCTTCCACTCAACTGAGGAGAAAACAATGCAGAATGAGCCCCTGAACGCCAGTGACCGTTGTGACGCCAACTGTGGAGCGCAGGCGTATGTGAGGGTCTGGATGAAGCCGGACGCACCGCTGCTGTTCTGCGCGCATCACTTCCACGCCAATGAGGACAAGCTCCGCGAGCTTGTGGGGCCTGACTGGATTCAGGACTACACCCACACCATCAACGTCCAGCCCAGCGTCTCGGCAAACGTCTGACACAGCCTTCGTCAAGTTTCCTTCAACGATTTGACAAACACAAGAGCCGGTCACCTCTCCACATCAGAGGTGACCGGCTCTTGTGATGAGATGTCAGCCCAACTCCTCAATCACGGCCTGCATGACTTCTTCCAGAGTGTGGAAGTCCTCGCTTGTGTCATTTTCACGATTGCGATGGACCGCAACATACTCGTATTCACCAGAGGGAGCAACCTCCACCGTCACCACCCGCTCAGCACTGGCCCACTCAATGGAGATTCCACCGGAGAAGGCGACGGGGAAGATGCCGGGAACGGTAAAGTTGTCCATCTCGTGGTTCAACGTAATCAGCAGCTCAACCGCGCGAAGAAGCGTCTCCGCCGCGACAGGGATCGGAACGAAGTCCTCGTCATCCTCGTCCTGCCACGTCTTGTGGTAGTCCGTCAGCATGACAAATCGCTCCAGCCATCCATGAGCTGTCACAGAGTAGCTGTCAGCATTCTTCAACTCTTTTGCCAGCTCGGACCAAAAGAGAGGCCGCGCCGTGCTGGGCATCCAGATGTCGGTGCTGGGGTTGTACACCGCCCACTTCTCGTTGCCCTTCTTGTCGGTCCAGTGAATCTTGATAGCGTCCTGATCGGTCATTGTCCTTCTCCTGTTCTGTTCTTCTCCAACACCATGATCATCTTCGTCACCCAAGTGTCACCGCGAAGATCCACAAGTTTGTCAAGGTGTTCGAAGTATCCGGGCTGGATGATGAGTTGTTCTGTCACGACGTGGAGCCCCGCGTCATTGACCATTGTATGCCATTGTTCACGATCTGCAAAGTTGACGCGCTCCAGCCCCTCTCGATCCAGCGCAGCCCGTCCCCACGTCCAGACGTTCAGAAAGTTTGCCACATCTTGAGGCGTTCCGGTCAGCACCCCGTGTGCGGCGGTGACCGGATGGTTGAAGGCTCCCATCGCCTGCAGGTCATACAGGAACTCTTCGGCGTCGTTGGGGTGACGCAGCTCATAGGAGACGTATCCGGTGGTGGGAAGTGTGGCCACCCCGTCACGCACCACAATGCGATCCGCGTAGACGGTGGCTTGATGAAGGGTTTGTGAAACTTCGTCAAAGGTGTGATCTCCATAGGAATACACCTCGTGCAGCAGGGAGGACATGATCACGGTGTCGAACTGCTCGTCAGGACTGTCGCTGGTGAAATGGTATTCTGGATGAAGTTTTCGGGCACGTCGAATCATTGCCGGAGCGATGTCATACCCAACATAGTCGTCAGGGTTGAACAGGTGCGCCATGGCTCCGTCACCACATCCGTAGTCCAGAACACGACCGGTAACGTATGTCAGGATGTCCTCCTTGTCCGTCACCGCAGCCATGCGCTCAGTGTAGGCGTCAAAGTTGACAAAGGTGTGGAGTTCGTTCATCGAATCGGCCTTCGCCGGTTGTGATTGATGCGAAATTTCTTCGGAACTGCCCACGGGAGAACCCTCATGACAAGTCGCTCATAGGCGGCGTCACAGTCGTAGACAGACTCAGGCGACTCCTGCCAGATGACGGTGTGATGATCCTTCCAGAGCCGCTCCAGAAAATCTTGCCTGCTGTCCCAACTTTGCACAGCTTCGTGAATCACTTCCGAGAGCTTGAAGGCTGCTTCATAGTCAGCCTGAATCTTCTCATCTTGGCGAAATCCTGTCACCAGTTGATGCAGGTAACTGTTGGCCATCCGATACACCACTCCGTCAAGTCGTTGTAGTTCAAGATGGAACTCGTTTTTCATCTCTTCTTCCTCGTGAAAGCTGCAGCGGGGTCAGTCAAGATCGCACGCACCGACAGGATGGATGAGCCAACACCGAGAGCAGGTCTGCTCTCCGGGACTCTTGTCGAGAATGGTCAGCTCTTCCGGACACGTAGCGTGGGCATACTGTCCTCGAGCAGAGGTTGTGGTGATGTCATCTCCGGCGTCGAAGGGCTGGTGGCACTCCGAGCAGCGTCCGGGGTATCGGGCAGGAAAAATCTCAATCATGATTTTCTCCACTTCATTGTTCATGGTTTTTGTCTGTGACCATCATAGCACACAGCATTGACATTGTTCAACTTCTCCCACCTCTTGTACTGTTGGTCGTATTGTTGACAAAGATTGTGAAAAAACCGTGTTGACAACAGGCTCAACAAGAAGATAGAATCAAGGAACAAGGACCAATCACACACAGGAGTTGATGAAAATGTCACAGTTCGTGGATATTACTGTTCAAACCCTTGCCGACAAGGTGCATGACGCGGTGATGCACGAGGAGCAGGAGGTTGTTCTGGTGACAACTCCGGCTGACTTCGAGGACGAGACCGTCTCCGACGACGAGCTGGACTGCATCGCTGTGAGTGTCTCGGATCTTGGGGGAGGATCCCTGTGTCGATGCGACTACACCCGCTCATCGTCCCATGTCATCTTCCACGTCACCATCAACGATTGACAAACCTTTCACAAGGACAACAACTTCCCCAAAAGGAGGAACAATGAATACAATGGAAATCAAAAGCGGACTGAACTCGATTCGTTCGGGAGTGCGCGCATGGATCGTCACTGGCGGGCAGTATGTCTCCAAGAGCGGACACAAAATCAACACTGCCCGTACAAAGGTCACCCACTCTGCGCAGAGCGCCGAGGCTGCCGGAGCCGGTGTTCTCATTCGTTACGTCACGCGCGGAATCTGACAGGGCACGACGATGGAACGCGCACCCCTGAACATCGATGTTGAAATCTTTGTGGAGTTGTTCGAACGATACACTGTTGAGGCATACAACGCATACCTCGAGGTGGATCATCTGCAGTTCCACGACTCTGAAAAACTTCGGTTCGAGACCGGCAGAACAGAGTTCATCGAAGTGTTCTGGGAATTCGTCGCGGACTACGCTCCGGGCGATGACTTCGCTGACGAAAACTTCGAGGGGCTCATCGATCTGGTCTGGAACCGATTCGAGAACGTGACAAGGCTGACGGACCCACACGTTCAAGACTCCCTGTTGGGTATGTATCGAGCCGAGGCAGACCTACGCAGCATCTTCGACCTGACCAAACTCGACGCAGAACTTGGGTTGGCGTGGCCTGCTGAGTGACGCTCCGCGCGACAGCCGCTTCAAAAAACTTCATGAATTTCTCGAAACGGGGTTGACGGCGTGCGTCTGGACGTGTAGAGTTGGTATCACCAACACGGGTTACCGACAAAGGAGAACATCATGGCCGTCACCTTCAGTATCAACGCCCTCTACACCGCGCTCAGCACCAAGGCGCTTGACATCCACACCGCGAACATTCACGACCCGAAGGACGCCGACATCGCCAAGATCGCCGTGCTGTTCGAGACCAGTGAGTTCCTTCTGAACGGTGGCCACAAGGGCAGCGCCAACATCAAGGAGCTGCGTGATCGTCTCCACAAGGTCGCGGAGAAGAGCTTCGAGGTCGAGAAGAAGGAGAGCAACGACTACGCCGAGTCCAAGCGCGGCTACGAAGAGGCCATCGACTTCATCAACACCGCCATCAAGCAGGCCACCGCCGTCTGAGTCCAGCTTCACAAAACTTCACACAACCGGGACCGAACTCAACAGGATTCGGTCCCGGTTGCGTTGGTAGAGTTTGTTGTATTCACAGAAGAAAGGGGGTCACCAATGAACGCCATCGAGGCGCGGGAGCTGGCACAGGGCGAGGTGAGTGACTTCAAGCGCGAAGTGATGCACAAACATTTTGAAGTGGAACAGCTCGTCTTCGACACCGCCGTTGAAGGTTTGAACAATGTGTGGTATTCCTTCGCCAATCACCCCACCGCCGTGATGGATCAAGTGATTGCCGGGCTCGTTGCCAATGGGTTCCGTGTCACGAGACCCCTCACCGACTACGGCCTTCGTCGTAACATCGTCTCCATCTCGTGGTGAAGACGACGGCTTCATCAAGACATTGAAAACGTCTTCAATTTGACAAAAACGTTCATCGAGTGATAGGCTGACAGACATGGAAATCAACAAGATTGCGAAGAAGGTCAAGGACGAGCACACTGCGGCGCAGAAGGTGCTTGACAACCGCGACACCATGACGACCGGAGAGCTTCTGGACGCCCAGACCTACTCGATGGGGCTGGCTGTGGCTGGATGGGTCATCGACGCCGCCATTCGGGGCAACACCCAGCGCGAGGTGCTGCACCGCTACCTGCGCGAGAGCATGGGGGAGGTGACCCGCACCCCGAACTCCAATCGTTCCCTGTTCAGTGACGATGAGTGGGAGATGGGCCGAGAAGGTGGACGCCGCGCCATGGCGTTCGTCAGTGATCTACTGGGCGTCAACCTGTCCAACCACTCCTTCGAAGCAGTGTGACACTGATGGACAACGTGGAGTTCTTCAACTTTGTCAAGGAAGCCATACAGCTACGGGTGCAGCGGCTTGACGCAGAGATCTCCCATCTGGGTGCCGAGGGGTTGAAAAACCTTGAGCAAGATGCTGAAAATGAGCGTGACTACCTGCTGCGCTTTTGTGAACACCTTGATGGGTCAGGGAACAATGAGTTTTACACGGTTCAAGACTTGAAGAACTGTTACAACACCTTTGACGACCTGACCAGCGGTGATCGTGACTATCGAGCGCGGGTGTTCCTGCTGAACATCAGCGATTTTGTCTCCATGTACTTCTCCTGAACGATATTTCCCACCATGGTCCAGCCATGGTGACTGGTCCATTCGAGAAGGGGACCACGATGGACGAGACCGGAGAACTCTACACCTCTGAAACACAGGATCTATTGCTGGATCTGCTGGAGGCACGATACAATCGGTTGTCGGACGCTCTTGACAACTTGACCGGTTCGAATGAGTTGCCACAGAACCGTGACTACCATCAATGCCTGCTCGAGGGTGAACAGTGGTTCATCCGCTCCGCCTTTGAAACACTTGTCGAAGCTGGACCAAACTACTACTCAACGGTGGTGACAACTCTGTCTCAATTGGTCAATGACGGTGAGATTTGGGCTCACAATGAAGGATATGCCGAAAATCTCATCGGGGCGGTTCAAACAGGCATTGCCCAAGGGTATTTCTACGGTGTGGACACCGCCACAGCACTGAACGCCAACTTGACAGCCAGTGCAGCTCTCGTATGAGTCCTGCATCCCATCAACCAACGACAGGAGTCAAAACTTCATGAAGATTCTTTCCGCGAAGGAAGCCCACGCCTACGCCACCGGCGACACCGAGGCAGTACGCCGCGTAGCGGTGGAAAACCTCCTCAACGACCTCGGCACCAGCATCTTCCACGCCGTGCTGAACAACCAGACCTCGATGGACATGGCCCTTGATCGTGTTTCTGACTCAATCAAGGAGGTGAACGATCAAGTGATGTCGGATCTGTGCGACCGTTTGATCGAAGCGGGCTACAGGGTGACTCGCTCCAATGACACCATTCACATTGACTGGTCACAGCCCAACAACTGAGTCAACATCTCAATCACACCGCGTCAAGGCTTCATCAAGTTTTGACGCGGTGTGAGTTTTGATACAGGGTTGACATCACTTCGGGTGTTCGTGTAGAGTTGTCTCATCGACACCGAAGGAGTCACCATGAACCGTGCAGCCGCAGCCCGTATGCGTGTTCGAGACAACCTCACCATCACTCACTACCTCAACCTCGGACTGGACGCCGCTCGCCACGAGGCGGGGGATCACAGCCGCGTGGCCTTCGTCTCGATGCGAAGCCTGACCGATGAGCAGGCCGCTCGGGTCGCGATTCCGCTGGAGACCGCCCTCGCCGCCGAGGGGGTGACCGCCTACCTCAACGAGGACAAGATGCTGATCGTGAACAAGCGATAGGACAACATACAGGAAAAAGCCGCCAGAAGGGTTTCTATGCCCCTCTGGCGGCTTTTGTTCATTTGTGTGAAGAGTTTCTGCCCATACCGCACAACAAACGCTCAGTTTGGCGCTGAGTCCTTCTCAGAGTCATTGTGAAGGTGCTCGGTCGGCTCCAAGGTATGGTAGTCATAGTCATTCAACACTTCAAGTGTCTCGCGATTGACACGCAGACACTCTTCGGCGTCTTCCTGAGCAGGGATGTTGGGACGTATCTCGTCCACAAGCTCCGCCATGAACTTTACAGCCGGAGTGGGCGCAGAGATTGAGATCCGTTCGGCAAAAATTTCTTCAAGTTTGCTCAACAGTTCGTTGAAGTGTTCATCTCCGAGGCGCGGCTCCATGGCGAGAAGGAGTTTGGCGCGATCCTCGCCGCTGGAACCGACGAAGATTTTGGTGGCGCGCTTGTATTCAAGGGTGCCGAGCACCACTCCCAGAACATAGGAGAGCACCATCAGCACACCGCCGAGAATCACTGTCCACCAGATTCGATCATGGTCGTGGATGTTGAACCAGCAGAACAACGCGACAGACGCCATTCCAAGCCAGAACAACAGATCACACAGAAGGCGAAAAACTGGATCAAACTTCTTGAAGATGAGCTGGAAGGGCTCCACCTCGGTGTCACGATATGTCCACCCCGAAGGGAAGGTCACTTCTCGTGACGCGACAACTTCTGCCATGACAATCTCCGATACATCTGGTTTGACAAAACTTCATCGAGCTGCGTAGTATGTACACAACACAGTGTATCAATGAAGGGAAGCGAAGATGACTACTGACGCCAACACGTTCAAAGCGAGCCGGTTGGACAACGAGTTCTTCCAGATGGAGAAGAATGCCGATGCTCGCCTGCCTCAGCACACCTTCGCCATTCTTCGTCTGGACGGAAAGTCCTTTTCAAAGCTGACGCGCCCCCTTCGCAAGAACGGTCCCTTCAACAGCAACTTCACCGACTGGATGCTGGCCACCGCTGGCGAGCTTCTTGACAAGGTGGACGGAGCCAACGCCCTGTTCGTCGGTTCGGACGAAATCTCGATTGTCATGCAGGACATCGATCCGAAGACGGAGAAGTGGTTCGGTGGTCGAGTCCAGAAGGTGACGAGTCTGGCCGGTGCCATGGCTTCGGTGGCCTTCACCCGCTTCTCGGGCATGGAGGCATACTTTGATGCGCGAGTCTTCGACGTTGGCACCGACGTGAACACCGCGCTGGACGCCCTGTGGGATCGTCGTGAGTCCGTGAGGATCAACTCGGTCCAGATGCTCGGTCACGCCACCTTTGGTCACTCGAAGATGCTGCACACCTCGACGCGGCGGACTCGTGAGATGCTTGAAGAGGCGGGGACTCCGTGGGAGGCACTGCCGGATCGTGACAAGTTCGGCTCCTTCATCTACAAGGACCGTGAGCTGCGGGATGTCCGCTACTTCCACAAGGGTTTGGGCCAGATGCAGACCACGACGGCGCTGCGTTCGGTTCAGAAGATCATTCCCGCCACCGAGCGGCTGGACACCCGTTTTCTGCTGCCGGTAGCAAAGGCGTGAGCGGTTTTCAGCCAACTCATTCAACCGATATTGTCTGAGTGTTGTTGCGGCTGTCGCGACACGGACAAGGAGTTGTGATGCCAAGCTGGTTGGATCCGAGTTGGCCCGTCTGTATCATCGTCAACGGCGTGGTGCTGGCCCTCTCGTTTGCCTTGATGTTCTCCGTCATGGCTTCTGCTTTCAGCGGGGCGGGAAACCTCGCCGTGAATGCCAATGGACAGCCTCGACGGGGCGGAATCTTCCGGGGAGTTCTCTCCTTCGGAGTCCCGCTGTTGATTGTTGGTGCCATTCAGATCGGGTTGTTGGTCTTCGATGTCTGGTCGGTGTATCACATGATTGCACATGACGGTATTCAACATCACGACTGGAAGTGGTATCTTCTCGGCACGGTGTACGCCATCTGTGCTCTCGCATGCCTGCGCTTCCCCTCGATTCGTGAAGGTTGACACACCTTTTCAAAACTTGTTACAACCCCGCGTCACTCCTTGACGCGGGGTTGTTTTCTGTCCACTCCACCTTCGATAGAATCACATCAACCCTGTCACAACAGAGAGAAGAAGGTTCACAGATGTCAGATGTCAAGAAATTGTGGAAGTTTGACACACTTCCATCAACGGCTCGAGACTCCTTGCTGATGGTGCAGGTTGTGGACAACACGGGGGTGGGCGGATTGTTCAGCGCCCCGGAGCCCAAAGCCGTGCCGTTGATTGTCGGAACAGACATCTACCCAGATCGCTCTCCGGAAGATCACATTGACAAAGAGTTGATGCAGTTGATAAAACCCCGCGTGGAGAAGACCGCTGCCGAACAGAAGCGCCGCACCAAGGACAAAGCCGAGGTGTTCACCCCTACATGGGTTGTCAAGGCGCAGAATGACCTTCTGGACGAAGGATTGGGTGAAGTTTCGTGGGACGAATACATCACCGCCCCCGCGCTCGAGATCACATGTGGTGAAGGCCCCTATCTCATGACCCCCTATGACGCCACCACGGGAGAGAACATCAGCATCACTTCTCTTGACGAGGCTGGGAACCTTGTCTGGAACCGCGTGGGTTTGCTGGACCGGAAACTGGCAAAGGTTTCGTCAAATGTCTCAACGTGGAACGACTGGCTGACGGCGGCTCGAATGGCGCTGTTGAGCACCTATGGTTACGAATGGCAGGGGGACAACCTCTTGTTGGCTCGACTGAACTTCATCAACACCTTCTTCGACTACGCGGTTGAGTTTCGCACCCGTCAACTGACACTACGAGGCTTGAGCAAGAGCGCATCAATGGAGCTTGTTGAAGAAGTTGCCGAAGTTGCCGCAACCCAGTTGTGGCAGATGGACGGCCTCAAGAACGTGGTGCCGTTGTCGTGCGCGGCGGGGTGTGAAGCCTGCAAGAGTCGCGCCGTGAAAGGGCACAACGGTTTGACGCCGTTGGTGTATCGCCCCCGCTCCAGCGAGTTGGTCAAGTTTGAAGAACTGTTGAACCCCGTTGCAGAGGCAAACCCCGGAACGAAGGCGGGGAAGGGTTCAATGACAACCAAGAAGTCCAAGCACACAACGAAACCGGACGAGGCCAACTTTTCAGGACTGTTCTGAGCGGCGTTCTCCCTTGTTGAGTCCTGTTTCAACTTGACATGTTTTGTCTTGCGTGCTATTCTTGAAAAGAATGAAGACTTCACAAAGGAGAAACCATGATCGACGCTGTAACCGACCCGCTCAAGGGAACAGCCAACCAGCCATTTTCCGTCTCCGATGTGCAGGTGGGCTATGTCTACGTCATTGAAGACGAGCTGCACGAAGGACTGGTCAAGCATGGTGACACAAAGCTCAATCTTTACACCAGTCTTGACGACTTCATGAAGCTTCAGACGGCTTCGCCTGATGGTTTCTATCGTGGCACCGAAATTGAAGCCAAGGCCCACAAGCGCGTCAAGAGTCAGGTTCGCACCTCCGCCACCAAATACAAGTTGCTGGATGCGTTTCTTCTGGTGAAGGAGACGGTGGACGACAACGGGGTCAAGCACTACACCACCTTCCGCGACAAGGCTGTCCACAATGCACTGAGCAAGGTCGGTATCAACCACTTCGTGGTACACGCCGAGGACACTTCTCTGGAATGGTTCGAGGGCGATCTCTCCATGATTCATCGTGCCGTGAAGTCTGTGATGACCGGTGAGTCAGCCCATGCTCCCGCCTCCGAAAAGATTGAGCTGCGCGCCGAACAGCAGGCCGCCATCGACGCTGCCAGCAAATACTTCAAGCTCACCACCACCACGGACAATCCGCGTGAGTTCCTGTGGAGCGCCATCATGCGCTTCGGCAAGACCATCACCGCCCTGTCTCTGGTCAAGGGACGCTGCGACATCAAGAAGGTGCTGATCCTGACCCACCGCCCCGTGCTGCGCTCAAACTGGTTCGAAGATCATCGCAAGGTCTATGGAACGGATCAAGGTTTCGGAACCCGCACAAAGCTTGGTCAAAACTTTGACGAAATTTGCAATCTGGACAGTTTCTACTACTTCGCCTCCATTCAGGACATGCGTGGATACAGCACCAAGGACAAGTCCAGCAACGATCCCATCTTCAACGTGGACTGGGATCTTGTGATTGTCGATGAGGCACACGAGGGCACCACCACGGAGCTGGCAAAGCGTATGCGAGACCGTCTGAACTCTCGCTTCTGGCTGTTTCTCTCCGGCACGCCCTTCAACATCATGGAACAGTTCGACAATGACAACGCTTTCGTCTACTCCTACATTGACGAATGCCGTGCCAAGATTCAGTGGGAGATCGACCATCCCGGCGAGGACAATCCTTACGCGGACAACCCCAGCCTGTCAATCTCGAGCTACCAGATGCCCGCAGATCTTGAGGCGAAGTTTGGACGTGTTGAGGGTTTCTTCAACTTCCGCGAGATGTTCCGCGCCACGGTGAATGACACCGGAGAATACGTCTTTGTTCACGAGAAGGATGTCCTGCGCTTTCTTGACCTGATCTCAACTTCGTCCAGTGTTGCCGAAGATCGACGTGGTTTCCCCTTCGAGAATGGACTGTTTGCCCACACCCTGTGGCACCTGCCCGGCGTGGCGGCTGCCCGTGCCATGGAGCGAATCCTGAAGCGGCACAACTTCTTCTCCAACTACGCCATTGTCAATGTTGCGGGAGACATGGGAAACGAGCGACGCGACGCCATCGTTCTGGTGAAGCAGACCATCAAGCGCAACCCCAAGAGCATCACCCTCACCTGTGGCCGTCTCACCACCGGCACCACGGTTCCTGAGTGGACTGGTCTGATGATGCTGTCCAACATGAGCGACGCCAAGACCTACATGCAGACCATCTTCCGTGTCAAGTCCGGTGGTGTGCTACCCGACGGTTCACACAAGACGGAGGGCCACGTCTTCGACTTCGCACCCAACCGGGCTCTGCAGGTGCTTGCGGATGTGGCTTCGTCCAACCGCACGAAGAAGGATGACACCTCAGCGGACATCAACTCCACCATCGAGGACACCAAGGAGCTTCTGGAGTTTCTTCCCATCTTCGTGAAGGATGGCGGAAGCTTCGAAAAGGTTTCTGCGGTCCAGCTGACCGACGCCGTCAACCGCGCCTTCATCGCTCGCACCGAGCGTTCCGGCTTCACTGATCCTCGTATGTTCGACACCAAGAAGATCGAGAACATGCTCAGAGCGGGTAGCCCCAATCAAGAGTTTGTGGAGCGAGTCGTGGTCGCTCTTGGAAAGGTCAAGAAGAACAACCTCGACAGAAAGAAAATCTTCATCGGGGATGTTGATCTTCCGACCACCGCTGGTGGTGCTGAGGTCAAGGAGAAGAACAAGACTCCGGACGACACATCACGCGACCATGATGACGAAAAGAAGAAGCGTCGCGAAGAAGTGCAGAAGACTCGTGAATTCCGCGCGCTGGTGGCTCAAGTCACCGCTCGAATCCCGCTTCTAGTTGCCTTTGCGATGGTCTCTGATGAATCCAAGCTCGAGGTTGCCACACTGGCGGACGCCATTGACGACGCCTCGTGGGTGGAGTTCATGCCCAAGGGCGCAGACAAGGATATGTGGAACGGTTTGATTCAGATCATGAACCAAGATGTGGTCAATGGTGCCATTCGTCAGTATCGTGCGCGGGTCAAGGAGATCTTCGATGTGTCGGACGGCTGGGACGAGAACACCCCTGTGCGCTGGTTCGTCCAGTTGACAAAGCTTTTCCTTGACTTGAAGAACCCTGACAAGGAGACGGTGCTGACGCCGGGGCGTGTGGTGCAGCAGCAGCTCACTGACACCATCGGTGGACCTGTGATGCTTCCCACCATCTTCCACCACGACGCCGCAGGAGACGATCTGAGCGCCTTGGAGAACGAAGGGGTGGAGTTGGACGAGCTGCTGGTTGAAGAGGCCGCAGAAGACCCCTCAGCGTCTCTGGAGGGCATTCAGGGATGGGTCGATCAGAAGATGGACGAAGCGATCTGGAACAACCCCGACGCTCGCTGTCTCGAGATCAACTCCAAGACAGGTCTATACCCGCTCTTCGTCGCCATTGGTATGTGGAAGAAGGCGTGTCAAGATGTTCGAAGCCTTCGCCGCAACGGCTATGAAGGTCTGTGGCAGGATGTGGTGAACAACCAAATCTTCGTCAACACCCGCACCCCGCTGGCTGCCCAGATCGCACGACAGGTGATGAGTGGATACAACCCCGATGTACAGGTGAATGTGTCGGTGGTGGACATGATCGCGGTCAAGGACGCCACCACAGCCCTGAATAGATATTGGGACAAGGACACCTTCATCACCTTCTGGAACTGGTTGTTCGACCCCGAGCAGTTTGACACAGTGTCCGAAAGGCTTGAAGAGTTCTTGAAAAACTTCGGGGACAAGGCCGGGATGAGTGAAGTCAAGGACAAGGCAGTTTTGACCGGATGTGTGAACCTTGACGAAGATGACCTTGATGAGTCGGACGAAGTGGATGAGGATGGAGACGATGATGACAATGAATGAGGTAGAGATGGGCAACGACAACACCGTGAAGGCCCCCGCGATGAGTAGTGGCGCAACAGATGGCGAAAAGTTCGTCAAGCCACGCACCATGGCCGAGAAGATTGCTGCGTTTGAGAAGATGGTCGGCAAGACCACTCAGGAGATGCATGACAATCCACCGAAGCCTGCCTACGATCTGGTAGTTGGAAACCCGCCGTATCAAGGTGAGAGCGATGACAACAACAACTTCACGTCAGCGGTCTACCATCACTTCATGGAGGCTGCTGAATGTTTGGGGAAGAACGTGTCCTTGATCTATCCGAGTCGCTGGATACTAGGTGGAACAGGAGTTGGACTTGATGCCTTCCGAGAGCGCGAAATTGCTTCCAACAAGTATGTCAAGTTCTATGACTATTCCGATACCGGTCAGTTCTTCCGAGATGTGTCACTTGCTGGTGGTATCAACTACTTCCTGTGGAACCATGACAAGCAGGATGGAGCGATTGATTACTACTACAACAGTATTCTGAGCACCCGTGACACACTCACGGGAACGTTCGACAAGGTCATTCATGACCCTCGCTATACCGGTATTGCCGAGAAGATGGCAACATGCAACCGTTTCTCCAATGTTATTGGACCGAGGACGGAGTTTGGCAAGATTGTTCGACACGCTGCAGCAGTTGATGCACTTGATTAAGTTCCTGATGGAGTTACCGTGTGGTATCTATCGGCCCCCATCAATGGCAGAGTGCTCAGCAAGAAGGTTGATCCTGCCATCTTTTCAAAGAACACGGAAGGGTGGAAGGTTCTGATCACCAAAACTGCAAGCAGCGGGGCAAAAGAACTCGCTCGACCGGGCAGGATGTTCATCGTGGAGCCCAACAGCGTGTGTTCTGACAGCTTCCTTCGAATTGGCTCCTATGCTTCGAAGCAAGAAGCGGTGAATGTTCTTCGTTACTTGAAAACAGATTTGGCCACCTTCCTTGCAGGGATCTTCACACCCACTCAGAATCTGACCGGTTCTGCATACTCCCTCATCCCCCTCCTCGACTTCGCCACCGGAGAGATCCTCGACAAGCCGGGCACCTTCCTCGACTTCACCGA